>WSYH01008204.1:0-29999 GCA_036426205.1 Ascaphus truei
GTAGGTGGGTTTATTGTATGCATTTGGGGGCGGGGAGGTTGGATATATTTGAGGGGGTGGGGATTTATTTTAATGTATTTGGGGGTGGGAAGTTTTTTGGTGCATATCTTGTGGGGGGTGAGGGAATGAGTGAGCGTGGGGTAATTGACAGAGGGAGAGGAGAGAGGGGGTGAGTGAAAAAAAGAGGGAGTAAGGCTGCGTCCTCGCTAGTGGTGAGCGGGCGGCGCTTACGCGGTTACTTACATGTATAGATATATGTAAGTCTCCGCTCACGCGGTGCTCGTGCGCGGGCACACCCGCTCACCCGCACTCGGCTCTTATGTAAACAAAAAATACTAACTTTCTAGCACGCTCAACTACCCGCAATGCCCCCCGTGCGCGCTTGCGTAAATGCCAGGACACCCGGCGCTCATGCTTGGAGCGCTTTCCAAGCATGAGCACGCTCAGCGCCAACGGGGCCGCAGCCTTAGTGAGAAGCAGAGGAGAGAAATACATGCGATGGGGTGAGACAGAAGGGAGAGAAATATATGGTAAGGGGGGAGAGAGAGAGGGGGCTTGAGAGGTGTGAAATGGTGGGCGGCGGGCAATACCGCCGACACGGGGGGAGGGGGGCCTGCTTAAAATGTTTGTTGTCCCCGGCCCCATGATTCCCGCCAAAACGTAACTAGCCCCAAACAAAACGCAGAAGTGAGCGCGGAGCTTCCAGTCCCGCAACCTTTATTATGAAGGCCGTCACACCCCTCTTACCCTAAAACCACACACCTTAATCTCGTACCCTAAAATCCCCTACCCTAAACCCCTTAAATTAACCCCATACCCTAAACAGTAATAAAACTTACATTAGAAGCGGCTGGTGGCAGAGGGTCCATCTGTGGCCTAATGCCGACACCAAATTTAAACTATTCTGATTCAAAACTACTGTAAGTGAGGCAACAGACAGCTTCAGCATAATGGAAAACGCACATTTTATTAGAACCAACAGAATGGAAATATAAAGCATTAAGAACATTTTTCTTTAAATAAAACTACAATAAGAATGATACAAATAATCTGCATTTAAAACGTTATAACTTTTTATCCTTTTAAAATGCTCGTTTTATGCACCATAAACTAAAGTCACTTTTCATTGTGATTTAGCATAATACAGATACACGTGTGCACTTATATGTGAGCGTCTTAGTTGCTGGTTATCCCTAAATAGGCCTGGCTTTAGAGACAGGCCTCTCCCCTGTGTGTGTCCTCAGCCTGGATAAATCATTAAATACATTTCCACATTCCCCACAAACATGCGGTCTTTCCCCTGTGTGTATCCTCTTTTGTTTCCAACAAGAAACAAAGAAGCCCAAAGCTACTGCACCGACACACTTTATTCGAGCAAATGCCCGATTTCTACCTGGCAGATACTTGGAATCCGCCGCTGCTCACCTCTCGCATGCTGCGTTGCGTTTGCCTTCCCAGCCACGGTTCATGCCTGGCTGACGGGGGATCTGATCTGTTAAATGATAACCAGAAGAATTTACTAGGCGGCAATGTTTCGTTTGTCCACCAGATGGCATAAACTCATGATAACCAGAAGTGTTAATAACACCCGTTAGTTTATTATTTCCCCGGTGCGATATTAACTCCACTTCAACAGAATTTGATGTATCTCATCCGTAGTGTTTTGTTTATCCCTGCGGGACAAACCAAGAACTAACCATGTTTTACTAGCCACTAATGTGCCAAAGGGGGGGAAGGCAGTGTAGTGTAATGTGTATATTATCCAGTGTGGTCAGCTAATCATGGAAACTGATGACTAGTTGACCCGTGTACTACTAAAGGGTTAATCATCTATTCCATGTAAGTTTAGCTCATCTTGCCTATGTATATAATGGGCAGTATATTGGCCATTATATACATAGGAAAGACAGGGCTAAAGCCAGCCTGGAGTAGGTGATAAAATATTTGCGGTATTTCTGCCGTTCCGCTAAATATCGGAACTTGATGTATGGCAGTTTTTACTTGAAAATTTGATATTATGCCTGTTTTGTATCGGATCTGATGCTTTTAATGGGCCGATAATAAGTGCTTTATTTTTGGCGCTGCTACGCTGATTCATTGCACAGTAATAAGGCACTTTTTTTTTACAGGCGGTAATATGGAATTTTTGGTTACCGCAGCTTGATGTATCTGGCCCTTTGACTCAAGTCAGGTTTAGTGATATTAAGTTCTAGTTAACCCGTAATGGTGTATGCAGATCTAGCACTATTTGCAATTTAACATCAGTAATAAGACAATAGAGATGTAAAAACCACGTAATACACATATTACTGATTACCTTGTGCTGGCGCGTTACTTTTCCACAGCGTACCCCCTTGATACCAAGCTCTTTCCCATATTCATCTCCATACCAGACAACGAGCTGTGTGTGTGTGGGGGAAGGTCTGCGCAGGTTCAGTAGTAGATTTTCCTGTGGTACTGCAACGCCACAAGGTTCTGTTCTTCCTCGTTTCTCACACAATTTACAAACCTAAAATTGGGACAGTTAGTGAGGTGTCAAAGTAATGTCTATTTTATAAAGGAAGAGATGAAAAAAGATACAAGTTGTTAATAATGTGACTTGTCTTTTCTTTCTTCTCCACAGTTTTTGAGGAGAACAGAAGTTAATGGAGAAAAATGTACAGTATATACGATGGCTCACTTGTATTTACCCACATTTTGACTGGAATGGGAGCCACAAGCCACACCTGTGACAAATTTCTTATTACTTTAAAAAAAACAAACAAAAAAAAAACTTGTAATTAAAAAGACCCCGACAAGATGACAGACGTGACACAAAGGTGAGTTTTCTTCCGGTGGAACTAAAAAGAAAGTGGGGTTGATGTAACAAGGTGTTGTAGCAGGAATGTGTTCCATTAGCAACCTGAGCTTATAACATGCCCTGGACTGATTAAGAAACTGGACTATGGAAAAAGCCTTGAGCCACAGACTAATGAGGTAACAATGTTGGTTTGGGCTTGAAACTCATCAGCTCTCAAACCCCCCCCCCCCCCCCCCCCCCCCCCTCCCACCCCCGTCATGGCCAAGCTCATCCCATCGTTCCACATGGACCACAGATCGGAAATTTTACCCGTGCACGCGCCGCTAGGCAATCAGACGCGCGTGCAGTAGTGACCACTGGGGCCGTAGCCTAAGGCTTTGGTCGCGCTGCGGCCGGCAGGGCACGCGGCCACGGACCACCAGCTGCTTGCCTCTGTTCTTGAGGTCTCCGCTGGCTCCTTCTGGCGTGGCGGACTGCGTGCTGTGACGCGTCAGCCAGCCGGAGCTACAAGGAGCTTGTGATTTCGGCGAGTGCCGCATCACGTGGCATGCAAGGGAACCAATCACTGACTGGATCCCAGCAGCCAATCCGATTTCCCCCTCCCCTGCTCCGATCGCCCCGTTCCATTCACCCCCTGCTCCGATCCCTCTTCCGATTCCCCTCCTGCTCTGATCCCCCTTTCGATTTCCCTCCTGCTCTGATCCCCCTCCGATTCACCCCCTGTGTGAGGGTGCCTGTGCGCGCGTGTGAGGGTGCCCGTGCGCGCGTGTGAGGGTGCCCGTGCACGCGTGTGAGGGTGCCTGTGTGTGTGTGTGAGGGTGCCCGTGTGTGTGTGTGAGGGTGCCCGTGTGTGTGTGATGCAATTGAGCTGATCGATTTGTTCTCCTGTGATCAAATCGGCGAAGATTCGACTTGAGGGTTCACTAAATCACTGTGTAATGCAGTCAGTGGAACACATTTATATTCATATGCGTTCCACTGACGTGTGCTCGCTCCCGAGCCCTGGTCCTGTCACATGGGGCTTCTCCAGCAGCAGAATCTCCCTGTCGAAGTAAGTATTGTGACTTGAACTAAACTGGTTCCTGGGGTAAAGTCAGCCTCTACTATTAATCTAGATACTGTATATGCGGGTGGATATACCAGAGACACAGGTTTCAACCTCTATCACTCTGGCCTACGACTGCTATGGATGCTACTATTCTGTTTATCCCACTTAAGTCTACTCAATTATTATTAATAAAACTGCTAGATTACACTTAGGCTAGATCATATGTGCCTCTGTGTGTACGCTATCTATAATAGGAGTTATGTCTTTTAATCTATATATATATCCCTAATGGTTTGTAGTTTGCCTTGTTATCTTATGCCCAGATAAATGTGTGTAATAATGCTGCTTTTGACTGTAAACTCATAAAACTGAACCATCTTTTAACATGAATCTCATCCTGAGAGTACCCATATAGCATATAGCCCTACCCGTTCCAAACACTGCCCACAATTTTCAATTTGGCCCAGTATCCAAAGAGGAGATTACACAAGCGCTCCTCAAACTAAAGCTAAGCCGCCAATGTGGACCTGACTTACTACAATCTAAGTTCCAAAGACTTGGTGCCCCAGCCATTGCCGAACCAATGGCTTCCACAGTCAACTCTATGCTATTTGCAGGCCATACCCCTAAGACCTGGAAAACTGCCAGAGTTGTCCCAATCTTCAAAAGTGGGGACAAAAACACTGTCTCAAACTACAGGCCAATCTCTCTTCTCCCAATACTATCCAAAGTCATGGAAAAATGTGTTCACTCCCAATTAAGTGATTACTGTACTATACCAAGACAAATTTCCCTTGCCAATTCCAATCTGGCTTTTGCCCCAAACACTCCACCGTAACTACCCTGCTAAAAGTTTGCAATGAAATCCAGTGTGGAAAGGAATTGGGACAACTCAGTGGTGCAATATTGCTAGATTTTGCAAAGGCTTTTGATACTGTTGATCATGCTATCCTGCTTAAACTCCAGTGCTCTGGAATAGGGAAGCATGCTTTAAACTGGTTTCAGTCCTACCTATCAGGTAGATCGCAACATGAGTCCATCTCAGGCTCAAACTCCAACCCCTTGGATATCACCTGTGGTGTCCCGCAAGGCTCTGTTCTGGGGCCCCTACTCTTCTCAGTGTTCATCCTCAATGATCTTCCCACAGCTTGTAAGGAAGCTTCAATATACATGTACTGTATGCAGATGACACAATCCTATATGCACACAGCCATAGCCTCTCCGACCTTGAACACATACTTCAGTCTGACTTTTTGAGACTCGAAAACTGAATTTCCCAAAACAACCTGTTTTTAAACACTGACAAGACGAACAATGGAATTTGGGACCAAGACTACATTTTTAAAGCTTCCAGTGACTGAGCTCCAGATCAGAACAAATGCTAACACCATCCTAACTCCTGTTACTAGTTTTAAATATCTGGGCATATGGTTTGCCTCCCATTTAACCTTCAGGATGCACATTAATGCCCTGACATCCAAAACCTATGCCAAACTAGGTGTACTTTCAAGGAACAAATGCGCCCCCTAAGTCTGCTGATCAGAAAGCATAATCGCACAGCAGATGCTAATGCAAATTATCGACTATGGAGACATAGTATACGGCTCGGCACCCCAAACCCACCTTAGCAAACTTGACACCCTCTATAATTCAATATGCCGTTTTGTTCTCCAGTTAAATGCTCAAAGAACGTGATTGGTCATCTTTCTGGGCAAGCTACCCATCTATCTGAACAAGCTCCTCACCCCTACCACATGCAGCACTTATCATCTGAGATCTGACTCCAAAAGACTGTTCATGGTCCCAAGGCTCAACAAAGTATCCGGCTGCTCCTCCTCTTACCGTGCACCCCAAAACTGGAACAATCTACCGCAGACCCTCACATCCACCACCAGTTTAAGCTTTAAGTTTAAAAAAAGCTTTTTTTCATTGAGGTCTGTGTACACAATTTGACTCTCAAGCTTCAGACGGGAGACATCGGTATCCCCCCTAACCCAGAAGACAGGTAGAAAACACCTCCCCTCCAACTTATAACATTGCGGGAATGAGGTACCTGGACATTGAGGGACTGCGGATCAGAGTGGCACTTTGTTGGTGACATCCAGAGTGGAGGACGACTTTATCAGTGTATGTTGTGACCGCCGCGGAGCAGATGCTGTTGCTGTGAAAAAACAACTGTCTGTCCATATGACTCAGGGTGGTCTGAATGCTCACCACAAAGGCACTTATGTAAGTGGAATACTTTGTGTTTTTAATATTAAAACCAGTATTATACTATTTTGCTTTTTCCTTTTTTGTACCTATCTGGAAACTAAAGTTGTACACGTGAGTGAAATTTTCATAGAGCTATCAACATTGATTTCATTGTTGGGGTTGACAATATTGCACTATTTGGTATCTTTACTTCTCTTCCATGTCCTGATGTGATTTGCGCACCTGTTTCTTCTTCGATTCTCACATTTTAATCTGGTCTGTAACGGTTACATACAACTGTAGCCCCGAGGTAAAATTACCCTTTCTGGCCCCCCTCTGCGTGTGCCGAGGGATAGCGGGTGCCGCCGGAGGCTGCGACGGACCCGCCGGCACTTCGCGAGGGTGGGGGCCAGTGCAGGGAGCAGAGCGTTGCTTTTAGGCGCAGGCCGGTTGCCGGGGACGCGATCGGGCCGTCGCTAAGGCCGCGATCGCGTTGCCACCGGCTCGGCGGCTGAAGGAGAGGGCGCCGCCATTACAGGGAGTCTCGCGCATGCGCAGTAAGCGGCAAGCGCATGGAAGGCTAGGGAGAGATCGCGCGAGGGCAGGACAGAGTAGAGGGAGTTGGTGGCGGCAATTAGGAGTTCGCGCATGCGCCAGGCAAGTGCGCACGCGGCCCCAATGCTTAGGCAGCCCCCTGGGAACTAAAATTCCCAGGAGGCATAGGGAGACAGGCACCAGGTGTCTGATAGTGGCCAATAGGGCTGGAGGAAGCTCAGCCCGGGAAAAGAGATACATTTCCCGGGCTTTGCATGAGTCAGTGAGTCAGGAAGAAGCAGAGGAAGGAGTAGGAAGGGTGTAGGGAGCGAGTGGCTCCTGCACCAGGTAAGGGTTCTCCTTAGGTCCCCAGGCAGGCCCCAATTCCCGGTAAGGGCAGGGGGTAACTGAAGAGGGACGGCCCTAGATAAGGAGGTCACCCTTAGGTGTGAAAGGTGCAGGTTTGGCAGTGCCACAGCGGGTAGTGCTGTGCGCACTGGCAAATAGGCACAGAGTGTGTGCAGTGGATTATTGCTGCGGGTATCCAGGTGGCTGTGTACGATTGCCAGCTGTGTGTGTGTCGCTGCATGTGCTGGGCGCAGTGTGTGCAGCGTGTGTGGATGTCTGCAGGCTGACGGTGAGAGCGGTGTGTCTGCTGCAGGCTGTTAGTATCTAGGAGTAGCTAGATGTTAGGGAGGATTAGGGACTTGGGTAGCTAGGGGAGTGGGGCAGGTTATTACTCCGCAGGCCCTAGGAGATTTCCCCAAGCCACCCCAGGTTGCGGTTCATCAGGGACAGGCCCTAGGTTAGGGTTCCTGTCACTTTAGGGTTAGTTAGGGATAGATAGGGATAGCGGCGGTTGCTGTTCCCGTGATTCGGTTGCTGTTCCCGTGAGACGGTGGTGTTACCGAGAGGCGGTTGTGTTCCCGTGAAGCGGTGGGACCCTCGTTGGGGTTCCTGGAGAAGTACCTGGATAGGATCAGACGGATGCATCGCACGTCTGACCCTTTGAGAAGAGTGTTGCAGGCCCGAGCATCGGAGTGCTCGGAAGGTACCTCTGAATTATATGTGCACCAACAGGCCTATTAGTTCATAGTGACTGCGCAGTCACCCACGACCTTTGTAGGAGTACGGGACATTGGGTGTGGGGGATTACAGGACACTGGGTGGGAACACCGGACATTGGGCCTGAGGTGATAAGGTTATGATGTTATGTAATGTGTGATATGTGTGTTAGTAAAGTGTTAGTTATTGGTTTATCGTATACGTGTGTTATTGTATTTCTTACCCAGGGCTATCTTTCATAACGAGGATCCTGGGTAAGTGGAGGCGCTGCACCAGGTAAATGGTAAGGGTTTCCCCAGGCTCCCAGCTAGCGGAGACTCAGATCTCCTGGAGCCACAGGTGTTATACAGTTACCAGTAGTCCCTTAGAAGAGGTGTGCCGTAAGGAAAGGGACCGGTTAGACCACAGGGGCCAATGTGAGATTGGGTGGGTCAGGCCGGTTCACAAAAAGGGCTACACAACTATAATACATATCTTTAACTGTGCATGCAATGTCTTGTATATAATGTATAACCTGTTCACTTATGTAACTGTATTTGTAACCATGTATTATTTGTCATCTTAACTCTATGCCCAGTACATACTGTACTTGAAAACGAGAGGTAACTCTCAATGTATTACATCCTGGTAAAACAATTTATAAAAAAATAAAAACTTGCTCCTTTTCAGCTTTAACCCCTTCGTTTTGGCAGAAAAATCATCTAAGAAAGAAAAATAAATAGTTATTTTATTGCAGTAAGGTGTATGATCTGAGGAGAGCACGTGTCTATCCTGAAACGCCACGTGTTTGCATATACCTGCTCTGATGCTTTGAATATAAAGTAAGTTACTTACAGAAAAGGCTCCTGTGTGCTTCCTGCACCACTTTATTTCTTCATCTTCTCTTTCTCGGAAGTGGAGACACTGACTACATCCAGGTCACCGCTCTGTGTCCTACTGCGCATGCTCACACTAAGGGGATCATGGGAGTTGTAGTTTTTAGACTTCAAAACGGATCACGTGTAACATACTGTATAGATTGGATACGAGACAGTAACATTTCCCAGGCACTGTGCTTGGGAAAGATCGTTTCTTCTGCATGTAGATGTGTATACTCGTCTTAATCCTTAATAGAATTCAGTAAAGCTGCTTCAGTTCCTCCCTTTTGGCCAATGTTGATATGAAGGAGGTAACCTGGATAGGACATAACCCATGAGGCTGTAATACAACTAAAGCACTGCACATTTATACACACACACTCTCACACAGACACACACCTTACCTGTTCATTCTGTATCCCTCACAGATGTCTGGGGCAGCACAGGCAGGGCTGCTGGTTTTGTCTTTGAAATGCAGATTGTCCTGATTTTGTCATTTCTTTTATTTTCCAAGATAATAACAAGTGCCCCCCCCCACCCCCTGCTCCCTCACACAGCCCCCCCTGCTCACTCCCCCCCTGCTCCCTCACACAGAGCCCCCCCTTCTACCCAGACAGAGCTCCCACCTGCTCCGCTGGCCAAAAAAATATCAACCCCATTAATATTAATACTGACTAGAATTTTTTCTGCCTCCCTCCCATCATCTATCTCAGGGGTGCACAAACTGGGGCGCGTGCAAGATTATTTGCAGGGGGTGCGGGGTTTACAGAGGCTCCGCGTGATACCCGAAGGCACTTAAATTAAATGGCAGGGAAGCGGCGAAGGCCTCTGTAAACTTCTCTTACCTTCAGATTCAGATTCGTCACCATTGCAATGTGACATCATGACGCCCAGAACGCCGGAACATAGGTGGGGGGGGGGGGGGGGGCACGCAGAGAGGGGGACAGCCGGCAAAGGGGCACAGGAGAAAAAGATTGCGCTCCTCTGCTCTCTCTTATCATCCCGCATCTCTCCCCATCCCTCCTTGTCATCATCTCTCCCCCCTTCCTCCTCATCTCCTCTCCCTCCTCCTCATCATCTCTCATCCCTCTTGCCCCCCCAATCCTATCTTTCCTCCCTCCCACATATACATACAAACACTATACCATATACACACATACCAAACATGCAACATTAGTGCAACACACACATACCATACACAAATACACATTTGTATTCAACATATAAAAAAAACACTAAATATACAACATATACATGCCCATAATGCATGAAACACATACAGTATGCATTATAAATACACACACACACCAACACACATAAACACACACTTACCAACACAGACATACACACACACACACACACTTACCAACATAGACATACACACACTCTTACAAACACAGACACACACACACTTACCAACACAGACACACACACACTCTTACCAACACAGACACACACACTTAGGCTTGATTGGAGATGCAGAAATCTGTTGTGAGATAATCCAGTACATGATATGGTCTAGATGCTGTAGTGGGTCAGACTATGAGGTAATGAATGAGGAGCACTCTGCAGATGCACAATATACAGGGGACAGGAATAGGGGTGTATATAATGATGAGTGAATTGTGCACGTTAAAACACTTTATTAGAGTCTTGACTCAATGTTAAAATACAGACGCTAAATACCAAAATAAATGAGACTCATGTGAGCCAAAAAAGCGCAGCGAAAGTAAAATATATGTACAGGTTCTTTACCAGTATATTTTACTTTCGCTGCGCTTTTTTGGCTCACATGAGTCTCATTTATTTTGGTATTTAGCGTCTGTATTTTAACATTGAGTCAAGACTCTAATAAAGTGTTTTAACGTGCACAATTCACTCATCATTATATACACCCCTATTCCTGTCCCCTGTATATTGTGCATCTGCAGAGTGCTCTCCATTGGGGTTCTATTCTACCCACAGTATCAATTCATTATTCACCCCAGATAGCAGCACCTCGGAGAATATAGATTTAGCAGTTGCGAGGGTTCTCTTTCCCTTCCCCACCCCCCACTCTACCCTAGTGTTTACCTATGAGGTAATGAAACCTAAGACACTTAGCAGCAGGTACCCATGTTTGATCCCAGTGGGGGTGAGTTGTTGGTGCATACAACAGTAGGTGGATATAGGGTGATCTGTGATGGAGTTCTAGAGGAAGCATCCTAGATTGAGGTCCTTATTGAGGCCTTTCGGTGTCACCCTATATCCGCCTACTGCTGTATGCACCACGGACTCACCACCACCGGGATCGAACATGGGTAACTGCTGCTAAGTGTCTCAGACAGCCTACATAAACACGCTCACTGCTGCACTGCTAGCAAGCGCACAAGTCCATGGGAGCGGTCAGGGCAAGGACAAGGTTAATACACCACCGCCAGTGCTTGGCATTTGAGGGTGGCCCCAGCCAGGAATGCGGCCGCCTTCTAGGCAGGCAGGCGGTGGGGATATGCCGCAAAGAGTGCTGTGGCTGGCTGCAAAGGGTGCAGTCAGCAGGAAGAGGCTATGGGTTGGGCAGCGGCCTCCTGCAGCGGTGGCAGGGTGATGCGTAAATGTTTGAGACAGCCGCCTGTGGCAATCACAGGTGGTGTGGTGCCGAGATGGCCGCCTGCGCGGTTGCAGGCGGTTTGGTGGCAAGATGGCCATCTGTAGTGGTTGTAGGTGGTTGGGTGGGGAGACGGCCACCTGCAGCGGTTGCAGGCGGTAAGGGCAGAGCGGCGCAGCACAGGCACATCGGTATGGGTTGGTGGACATATGATGAGAAGTTCAGAAAAATTTGGGATTAAGGCAGGGACAGATTTCTTGGGACATGAAGGATATGGATCTTTGGCTCAAGACAGGGGCCCGACAGGGGAGGTAATATGGAGAGAATGGGCACGCAGGACAGGAGCCAGTTGGGCGTTTGTTGAGCATTCAACAATGCCCATTGCGAGTACAACAACTGCTGTTTCAGGCACGCATGCTCCACCTGTGAGGGGCAGCATTCCCAGGCCAATTGTTTCAGGGAGGGCGGACGCGGTTTAAGGGGAGCAGGGCAGAAGGCTGGCCAGTAAGGTGGCATCCCCGGCAATCGGCAAAAGTATGGCACCATGGCTGGAAAGGTACCCCAATAGGGATGCCGCCCGGCTGCATTTGGCCAAGTTTGCTGAGGGGCTCAGGATCCCGTATGTGTATCAAGCGGAATCTGGGGGTGGGTTCAATTTGAAATCGGCTAGGGATCATGGCGATGTTGCGAAAGTAAAAGTGAGTCCCATTTGATTCCCCTCCCCCCTACCTCCATCCTGGTTGGCTGCTGCTGGGTAATGCAGGCAATTAGGAGGCGCTCTCAGGAGCCCGGAAATAGCGCAGAGAAGAAGGAAGCTGCCAATGGTTGGTCTTTGGCTGAAGTGGATCCCAGCTGGCAGGAACAGCAGGAAGTGTGGTAGGGGTCACAAGCAGAAGTCAGAGGCAGGCGGCAGAAAGGGTATGAACAAGTGCTGTCTTGCGCACAGGTATGCAGTCTATACACCCATAGGTGTGGAGTGGTGCCTTTGAGAATGGAGTATGAAGGATAATTAGCGGACCACTATGTCAATCGGGGATGGGAGGGAAAAACCCTTACCTCTATATGTTCCTCAACCTGGATCCTGCTTCCTTCTAATGCTCGATTCTCCTGCGTGCGTCCGAAAAGAAATTGTAGACTGTAGTGGCAGAGAGAGTCCGGCGCTACTCTCGTTCCCAGAAAGAATTCGCAGAATTGATGGAAGAAGGTGAGATTTTACAAGTTCTCACATCCTCAGTGCGAGATTTCCTCATCACTCCAGATCCCACCATACCCATCTTTCATCACCTTCCCAAAATTCACAAAATACTTCATGCACCCCCAGGTAGACCCATCATTTCCAGCATTGGTTCCCTGGGTGAACATTTATCACAATACATTGATCACTTCCTGCAATCCCTAGTACACACCTTACCTTCACACATTATGGACACCAGGCACGTTTTAGCACTTCTCACACCTTTTATTTGGCGCACATCCTACATCTGGGTAACACTAGATGTAGCTTCCCTCTACAACATCATCAATCACGATCACGGCCTCACAGCAGTTGAGTTTTTCCTCAGCTCTCACTCTTCCCTTACCCCTGCACATATTGCCTTTTTATTGGATAGTATCCGTTTTTCACTCACACACAATTATTTTCTTTTTGAGCAGCACTTTTATCTCCAAACACGTGGGACAGCAATGGGGACTTCCTTTGCCCCATCTTATGCCAACCTTTTCATGGGTTGGTGGGAGATGTCCCACGTGTTTGGAGATTTAAATCCTTTTAGGCACAATGTAGCGTTTTATAAGCGCTATATTGATGACCTCTTGATGGTCTGGAATGGTGGGGGGAGGAGCTCTGTAAGTTCTTTGATTATCTGGCTGATAATACACTTAATCTCAAATTTACGCATAATTATCATATGCACCACATACAATTTTTAGATCTTAATTTATATGTGGATAATGAGAGAAAAGTACAGTCTGATATATTTAGGAAAAATAATGACAGAAATTCATTGTTACATGCGACAAGCTGTCATTTTCCACCCTCTGATCAAGGGTATTCCACGGGGACAGTTCCTGCGTTTACGCAGGAACTATTCTTCCTTGGATGATTTTGTTCACAGGGCGAGGGAAAGGTTTATATAGAGAGGTTATGCCCGAGAGGTCCTGGACAAGGCCTTTAAAGGCCTTAAATCAGCTTTGGATCACTATGGAAAAGAGCCATTCCAGTCAGACCAGCTCTGCTGAGAGTGCCGATGCGCCTTACTTTATTATGGGATACAGTGAACAGGCGGGTGCAATAAAATTCATAATTCAGAAACATTAGGGTACATTAGCTTCGGACCCCATGATTCGCAAGATGGTCAGCACGGGCCCACGCGTTGTATTCGGTAAGGTGGCTACTTTGGGGAACACTTTATCACCGACCAAACTATTGGGTTCCTACAAATGTGGACGATGTAAGATCTGTCCCCTAATGACTAAATCAACACATTTTTCCAATCGAGATGGGACATGCAAATTTAAGATAAAATCATTCTTGTCTTGTCAAACTGAATTTGTTGTGTATCTATTGATATGTCAATGTAGCAAACAGTATGTCGGCCTCGCGAGTAGAGTCCTCAAGATTCGCATCTTAGAGCACTTGAGGCTGATAAGAAACAAAGATATGCTGCATCCAGTGGCAAAACATTTCAGTACTTGTCCATTGGGTTCAGTGGGATCCTTACAATGTATAGCGCTTGAACATATTCCCGTACCCCCTCGTGGAGGGGATAGGGTTAAAATCTTGCATCAGCGAGAAGCGCATTGAATCTTTAAATTAAATACACTGCAACCCAATGGACTAAATACTGAATGGGACTTGCGATGTTTTTTGTAAATTTGCATTTGGTCAATTTGTATTTTGTAAATCTGCATTCTATACAACCTGCATTTTCAATATGCAGTTTTGATTATATTCTGTTGTCTTCCTTCGATTTATGTTTTAAGACTTTTTTGATTATTTATTGCTCACGCCCCTTTTCTTTCTGCTCCCCCTTTTTTCACTCCCCCCCCCTTTCCTCCCCCTCCCCTACCCCTCCTTTACCTCTCTTTTTTTCCTCCTTCCATCTTTTTTCCCCCTCTCCCTTTTTCTTTTTCCCCTTTGGCTTTTCATGACCCCACAAATCTGATGCAGTTCCTGAACTCTTGTTATTAATTAAAGTAACAAGATTTAGTTATATATGTCAGCCGATCTATGAGGGCTTAACTATGTTCAGGTACGGAGACATATTCATTGTATGGCATGTTATTAGCATTTCTTTATGACATTTGGATGTTGTTACTATGCTTTTATTCATTTTATTTATCGCAGTCACACATAGCGCCATAGATGTTCTAGACAATTATAAATATCCTCCAAATATGTTAACTAGGAAGAATGAATATGCATTTCATTTAGTACCAGAAGGAATTTGAATAATTAATTAAATATATCTAGTCACATAGGCGCACATGTATTGACTTGCTGCTAATGAGCCCGTTTTCACTGGCTTTTTCATTTAAAGGTTAGGGTTTAGACCTCTCCTCCCCACTCCAAGACGAAGCGCTGTTCCATAGTGCGAAATGCGTTCAGGGGGAGGCTGAGGTGTAACCTGGGTGTCTTGTGTGTCTCATCAGATTAAAGTTTTTTCAATTACAATGGATTTGTGCCGCAGTAGCGCCGGACTCTCTCTTCCACTACAGGCAGATAGTGTAGTCGAGGTCACAAGCAGAGGTCAGAGGCAGGCGGCAGATAGCGTAGAGGTCACAAGCAGAGTTCAGAGGCAGGTGGCAGAAAGCGTAGTCGAGGTCACAAGCAGAGGTCAGCAATGAGGAGACAGGAACAGGCAAATAGCAATAGCAGCAACAAACACGGGAAACAGGAGCTGGGGAACCAGTATAAACAGGCACTGACAGACAGGAAGGGGAAGTTTATATATGCAGGCTGAGAGGTAGAGCACAGACAGACAGGCACTGACAGACAGGAAGGGGAAGTTTATATACGCAGGCTGAGAGGCTGAGAGGTAGAGCACAGATGCAGAGATGTCAGGTTTCAGGGTCTGGAATGTTCCTTGAGTGAGCTAGCTTAGAGGCAGCAATACTGGTGGACAAGTATGGGTACTGCAGGCTTAGAACATGACATTACTCTCCCCTCCCAAGCGTGTTCTCTGAACGATCCTTCCTAGGCTTGTCTGGATATTTCCGGTGGAAAGCTTTGACTATTTGCAGAGCATGTACAAAATCTTTGGGTTCCCAGGACCTCTACTCTGGTCCATAGCCCCCCCCCTGTGGACCAGGTACTGTAGTTTCCCTCAGTGTAACCTGGAGTCCAAATTTCTTTCCACAATGAATTCCTCTTCGATATCCACAAGGACAGGGTCAGGAGCAGGAAGTCTCTGTCCAGGAAACGGATTCTCACGGAATTGCTTCAACAGAGAAGAATGAAAAACAGGATGTATTTTGACACTGGATTTATTAGTGCTGAATTGTGAAATGGCCCAATGTATTTTTGTCCCAATTTAATGGTTGGAATCTTTAATCGTAGATTTCTTGTAGAAAGCCAGGCTTTATCCCCAGGTGTTGGTCTGCTGCTCTTTTTTTTTACCTTACTTGAGCCTCACAAAGTGTCTCTTTGAGGGTCTCCTGGATGTCTGACAGAATCTCCAGTTTCTCTGTAACTGCCGGAATGGGACCCGAAGATGGAAAACGAGGAATAATGGTTGGATGAAATCCAAAATTTGAGAAGAAAGGACTCTTCTGTATTGATGAATGATGTGAGTTGTTGCATGAAAACTCAGCTAATGGTAGAAAATCAATCCAGTCATCCTGGAGATGACAAACAAAACATCTTAAGTATTGTTCCAATGTCTGATTGGTCCTTTCGACCAATCCCTGGCCATTGGATTGTGTAGGATAGCCTGATGATAAATTTAAACGAATTCCTAGAGAGGAACAGAAGGTTCTCCAAAATGTTGAAGTGAATTGCACCCCTCTATCCGATATGATCTCATCTGGAGACCCGTGAAGCCGAAACACCTCTTTCATAATCAACTTGGCTGTCTGGTCTGCTGAAGGAAGATTTTGTGCTGCAATGAAGGGAGCCATTTTTGTAAGTCGATCCACTACTACCAGAATGGTATTATGTCCATTTGATCTGGGTAGGTCAACAATAAAATCTATTGATATGGACCCCCAATGACGAGAAGGAATCGGAAGATGCTGCAGGAAACCCACACGTGATGCTCGAGGAGTCATGGTCCTAGTACAGGTCTCACAGGAGAGGACATGGTTTTTAATATCTTGTGCTAATTTAGGCCACCAAAATGAATGGGACAACAGTTCCTTTGTCTTGAGGACACCTGGGTGACCAGCGGGTCGGGAGTAGTCTATTAATTGGAGCACCTCCAAATCTTACCTCCTTAGGGACGAACAGACAGTCCTTACAGTTCCACAAACCATCACATAGAAATACTTAAGCTTCCAGAGGAGGGTTTTTAAGAAAAGAGCCATTTGAGTAGGCTCCCTTAATTCATGTGAAGAGATTGGCGGAGAATGTAACGCCCCAAAAATTTCTTTTTGGAAGAATAGTTTCTTCTTGCTCTTTATCTGAACTAGGATTAGGCAATGACCGTGACAAGACTTCATCTTTCCCATTCTTGGAGCCAGGGCGGTATGAGATGTGGAACTGAAATCTTGCAAAGAAGAGAGACAATCTGGCTTGTCGTGCAGACAGTCTCTTTGCGGATCGAATGAATTCTAAGTTCCTGTGATCCGTAAAGACAGAAACTGGGTGATTGGCCCCCTCAAGTAAATGTCTCCACTCAGAGAATGCAGCTTTTATAGACAAAAGTTCTTTGTTTCCAATGTCATAATTTCTTTCAGCTGTTGACATTTGTTACGAATAAAAGGCACATGGATGAAGGAGAATCTTGGGTCCAATTCTTTGTGACAGAATGGCACCAACACCGAAGTCGAATGCGTCTACTTCCATGATAGATGGTTGTTCTTGATTTGATGGATGAGGGTAGGGGCAGATCTGAAGAGTGACTTCAATGGTTCAACTGCCGCACCCACTTCAGGAGACCATTTGAAGGGGAATTCTATCCGTGTGAGCCAGTTGATTGGGGCAATAATGCCAGAAATTTTAAAATAAAACTTCTATAGAAATTGGCAAAGCTTACAAATCTGACTGCCCTTCTCATTTCGAGGAATTGGCCATTCCACCACGGCTTGAATCTTACCTGAACATGACAGAAGCAGCATGGGCGGCAGGAGAGAGGTGAGGCTGTGTACTGTACATCTTTTTGTGTTTGTGTCAGTGGGAGGGAGAGTATGTGTCAGTGTGGGGGAGGGAGAGAGTGTGTCAGTGAGGGAGGAGAGTATTTATGTGGGGGAGAGAGTGTCAGTGGGAGTGGAGTGAGTATACTGTATATCAGTGGAGAGTATATGTCAGTGAAATTGCTAAGGTCGGCCCTTGGAATTTAAAACTTCTGATGAAACATTTGTAGGGATCTTGATCTTTGTCATACAGTGGCGGGCAGCTTTATTCTAAAGCGGCTGCCTCCGTGGACGGCGCGCGACTCTTTTCGGCTGGTTTTCCCGCGCCTCGGGCGCTTTCAACGATAAGCGCCATTAGTGCTTATCTGTTGAAGCGGCCGCCGCACTGGAAACTCCGTTCAAATCGGAGAAAAGCCCCGCATTTAACCCGGCAAGCTTTAGAATAAAGCTGGCCGGGACAGTACTTAGCAGCTTAGTTCTTGGCACAGGTTTTGACATTTGAAAGGTCCGTATTACAAAGTGCATCTCCACTTAGGGAGGGAAAATCAGACATTATATTCTTAATACTTACAAAACACGGTTTAAATTCTGTGATGACCTTGTCTAGGATGGCGTAACAATCGCATTTAAATCGTGGCTCCAGCAGAATATTGTTTCTTTCATCACATATTTTTATTTTCCATAAGGACTATGTGCCAGTTAGACGGGCAGTGCAAGTGGAACTCGTGAGGGTGCAATGAACACGCAACGGGCACGTACCCAGAAACAGTCACGAGTGACGTTTGGACTGGCTGTCAGTGGATGGTTTGTGATTATGAAGAAGAAAGTATCACTGGGGTAGCTGACTATTCCACCTGTGGTGTCTGTTGCTAATTGAACCTACAACCACTGTCAGTTAAGCATCCCTCAAGGTAATTACTCATGTGACGAAACTCGTCGGGACGTTTGCTATCGTCATTGACGTTCACAATTGAGAGACGGAGACAGTGCACGAGGAAAATTTTATTGAAGCACCAACAGCTGCTGTCCCAGGACATACTTGAAAACGAGAGGTAACTCTCAATGTATTACTTCCTGGTAAAATATTTTATAAATAAATAAATAAACAGCTGTTGGTTGGACGCGAGCTGCCAATGGGTGTAAGCCGCACACCGCCAGTACTGGCATCATTGTGGACTTCAGCTACGGTCACACACCATCAGAGATGGCATTACCTTGGGGTTTTCTTCAATTGCAACGGGCGGCTAACCCTTCATGCACCGAAATTGGACTCGTTCTCCACTCCGATTTGGTGACGTCACTTGTGCAGAGATTATTCTCTCAAAAGCGAGGTTTTATTCTCCCCTTGCGAGTCCAAGTCCTAGTGACTTTCTCTTTTTTTAACCCTTATTAAATTGTCAAAAAAATTACGTTATGGACCTTGCGCACAGGTGTGGGATTCAGTCGGTTCGCACCGGTTCGTGCGAACCTGTACCTAAATTTTCTTCCTGTTCGCAGAACTGGTGCGAGAAGGGAGAGAGCAGGGCTTTTGCTAAGGGGCTGGGCAGCTTGCTCCATTCTGATTGGATGCATTACACAGATGCAGCCAATCAGGAGGAGGTGGCAGGAGGCTGGGGGTGGGGCCAAAGAACGGAGAAAAAGCGTGCAGCAAAGAGAGGTGAGGCTGTGTCCTGTGTGTCGGTGTCCTGTGCTGTTTGCCTCCTGTGCTGTTTGCCTGCATGTGTCCTGTGCAGTTTCCTGTTTGTATGCTGTGCAGTTTTCCTGCTTGTGTCTTGTGCTGTTTGCCTGCTTGTGTCCTGTGCTGTTTGCCTGCTTGTGTCCATTTGTATTTGCGCTGGTTGCAGACTGCACTTATTTCCACTGGTGCCCTCTGGTCTCTCTGCTCCCCCACCCTGGTCTCTCACCCTTGTGAGATGTGAGGGTGTCAGGGAGAGATGTGATGGGGGTCAGGGAGAGATGTGAAGGGGTCAGGGAGAGATGTTGGGGGGGGGCTGGCAGAGAAGTGAGGGGGGTCTGGGAGAGATGTGAGGGGGTCCAACAATGCAAAAAATGCACAAAGCAGCGCACTGCTCAGGGACACAGGTGTATCAAAAATGAAAATTGAATTTATTGTCAGTCAGACATAACAAACAAGGAGGTACAACCCTCCAACGCGTTTCACACAACAAGGTGCTTTATCAAGGAGTAAGGTACAATACATTGGGGAACCCTTTTATACCATATCACAAATGTGTGCTGAATTAGTCAAATTTCGCGCCAAAAACGCATGTATATGACGTCATAAATGCGACCATATTTACCTCTGTGAGTGTGTATATCTGAAGACATCTCAGTCCCTCACTACAGACGCCCCCTCGTGACGTCACTCGCTACAGACGCCCCCTCTGGATGTCACAACCAATCCGCTCCCTGGCATCGTCAGCTGGTGAGGTAGCCACACCTCCCTTCACACCAGAAATTCCCCGCACTCTGGAGGTGTGGGTTAAATCTTAACCGCTGAGACTGTGATAATGCTATATCCCCCAGCTGCCAATGCACTCAACCGGGGTAGCGCCGGAGCGACTGTAATTGTCGGGCCCCTCGGGGACGTCACTCCCTTGGCATAAATGGGTACGAAGGGAAAACACACCCCCTGTCCCTCCTACAAGCAGAAATCTGCTGAGTGGGGTAGGGTGGTGCTATTAACCATGGCAACCACAATGCCTAAGGTGGGGAGATGTTGATAACCCCATATTTTAATCATCTGATATGTCAGATCTCACACAATGTAATATGATAAGGACAATGATCATAATATCCTAATATTAAGCCTAACAATTTAAGACACTCCCGTTCCCCTACTGCATAGATGCAAGACACATGTACAGAAAAAACAAATATTAACATATTAAAAACAGAGCTGTTATTTCTACCTTTCTGGAGTATATCTTTATTATCACTTCCAATTTACTAACCCCAAAAAGGGGATATAAAGAAACATCTATAACTAGCTCTTAATATCACAAAGACATACAAATAATAAAACAATATATGAAAACAATTCTCAATGACTATCACTTATTCTGTTTCTATTGGTGTCATTTTATTACCTCTTGTTGTTAGATATGTGCAAGATTAAATTGAATTAATATCTCTATAACTAAAGATCTCAAATTGGAGAATATTCCTTAATAATATAACCGGATCTACGTTTTCTTCATAATGAATTATATCTCCAGAGATTCGATATGGATTAATTTTAACATCTTAAAGATAAGGAAATTGCAAAGATTGGGAAGAGGGGTGAGGTTCGGGAGGGGAGAGGGAGGAGAGGAGAGGGGGGAAGAAGAGGGGGGGGACGGGGAGGGAGAAAAGAATTACCAGAAGTGAGGGTCGAGAACAATGAATAACAAAATGTAAGAATCAACAATAATTTAAGTAAAAAAATTACTTAAATTCCACTCGGTATTTAGACCGCAGGGAAAGCGGGTCCTTAACATAAAGATCCAATATGACTCCCTGCGGTCCAATAAGTTGAGTTTGTCACCTCCTCGTTCCTTAAGTACACTGGCGACACACTTTATTCGAGCTCGGCTAGTCCCACAAATTCGGGTATACCCGGGTGTATTGAGGTTTGTGACTGTTTTCTGCCCGAGTGCATTGAGGTATTTTCCAGGCAGGGATTGAAGCATTTTATTCCCGCTGGCTGCAATACTGCACAGTATATATATATATACTGCATTACAATTCATGAATTTATGCCATCTGGTAGACACGCGAAGCATTGCAGCCTATTAAATCCTAATCATTATCATTTAACAGATCAGCCGCCCGTCAGCCAGGCATGAACCCAGGCTGGGAAGGCAAACGCAACGGGGCTTGTCAGAGGTGAGGAGCGGCGCATTCCAGGTATCTGCCAGGTACATACTGGGTATTTGCTCGAATAAAGTGTGTCGGTGCAGTACTACTTTTTCGATCCCTCTCACTGTTAGATTACCTACACCAACTTGTCTGCATTCAGTAAAATGTTTTGATACTGGGTGTGTACAGTCACATTTCTTTATCAACCTCAAATGTTCCATCACTCTCAATTTTAAGGGCCCTCGTTGTTTGGTCAACATAATTCAAACCGCAGCCACATGTCAATAAATACACAACATAGGGCCTCATGCACTAAGCAGCGGAAAAGAGAGGCAGAGGTCCCAAAATGGGGTAGTCGCGTCCATAATGGCTGCCGTGCCTCCAGGGGGTACGTTATGTGCCTTCCTTTCCTTCCCCCCTCCCCCAGGTTTGGTAGATTTGCGCGCGCACAAACAGGGGGAGGGGCTAATGGGGCGGACTATTTAAACTCTGCGCTTGCAGGAGCTCTCACTGACTTTGTTTTTTCTCTCTTCCTGCAGGTTACTGTGTCCGTGGATCCCCGCCCATCCGTCCTCTGCCAGAGACCGGCCCACAGGAGAAAGCGTCGGGACCGGAGCCTGCACAGACACCCACGAAGCCCCCCCCGCAACACACGCAGAGAAAGGAGAAGCACGGACCCTCCTTCCCTCCTCACTGCTCGGTAGGGACAGAAAAGCAGCACGGACCCACTCTCCCCCCCTCCTTCCCTCCTTACTGCTTGGCAGGGACAGAGAAGCAGCACAGACCCTCCTTCCCTCCTTACTGCTCGGCTCCTCAGCTGTGCAGGGAGAGTGAAGCCAGCGGCCCCAGCCACTGTCAGGGAGGTGAGACCCCAACTGCACGGACCCCCCACAGCCAGCATCCCCCCTCCCCTGCTGCACAGATTCTTCCCCCTCCACCTGCTGCACAGATTCACCCCCCCATCTGCTGCACAGATTCTTCCCCCCCATCCCCGCTGCCCTGACCATCCCTCCAATGATGCCCAGACCACCCTTCCCCCACGGCTGCATCGAGCCTCCCCACACCGGCTCCCACCCCCCCACTGCGACTGCAGAGTTCCCCCTCCCGCCGCCGCAGTTCTCCTGCCTTACACACCCTTCAATGCGCCCTTCGCTCACCAGGCCTACGCACCTGCCCAACCCGTCCCTTACGCACACTACTCAGCTGCGACCCACGCCTCTGCTCTTTTCACTCCCGCCCCTTACGCACACTACACAGTGGTGCCCCCCGCACATTACCTACCCGCCCCTTACGCACACTACACAGCTGCGCCCTATGCCCCTGCGCCTTATGCACCTGACCCTTACGTACCTGCGCCCTGCACACCGTTAGGTGGACATGGGCCTTGTGCACCTGCACCAGCCCTGGATCCGATGGCACCCCCACTGGCCACCGCGTGCCAACCAGTCACCCCTATCGTCCCGGGCAGCCCCTCGTCAGGTACGCCAGTACCCAGGACGCAGGGAAGGGGCAACAAAAGCCGTGCGGCGGCCAAAAGATCCAGGACCAGTCGTCCGTGTGTCCAAGCTGCAGGATCAGGTGAGCATGATAATGTGGTGTTGGGACGTGATGATGTTAGTGATTGGGGGTCGTTTATGACAGGGTCGGACTGCGACTCCCAAAGGTCAGACAGCGATGATAGTGAGAGCGCTAGGACAAGCACCAAGTCAGATGCCAGCAGCGGCTCAGACAGCGACGAGACCCCAGGGGTAAAGCGCATAAGGAAGCAGGTAGAAGCGTTGAGCAAGTCTGCGAAGTGAAGTAGGAAGGTGAAAAAGCACACAGCGCGCAAGAACAAGGGGGTAGCTTCCACCCGCGGTGGGGAGGATTCGTTCGCGGTCGAGACTAGCTCCCTTTACACACACCTGCCCAGGAGAACACAGAGAGACATATATAACAGGAAGTATGTGGATATGTTCAAGCTGTCTGTAACGGGGCGAGCAGAGAGGGAGTGTGCGCGGGAGGCGGGCAAGAAAGTGCAGGTTGTGAGGAGTAATGCGAACTGGATTCTGGGTTTCACTGTGTTCGGGGACTGTTTCCTTTCAAAGCATCCAAAACAATTGCATAATGTGTTGAAATACCTGAATGTGATACAGACCATACATGACGAACACGGGGGTCAGCGTGGCAGGATTATGACGAGCAGTTCCGGCAGAGGTGGCAGGGGGATACACGGTTGAGTTTGGGGAAGATGGACATGGAATTGTGGATGAAGTTAGTGGGACAGGGGAAGCAGGGGGCGACGCGCCATTTTCCAAGTGTCCAGGCGGTCGGCCTGGGAGTGATGCAACAAGCAGGGGCAATAAAGGGGAGTGTTGGGCGTTTAATGATAAACACTGCAAGCTGGGGGCAGGTTGCAAGTTTAGACATGTGTGTAGCCAGTGCAGGGGTAACCACCCCGTCAAGAAGTGCTTCGAAAGTCCTGGGCAACCGCAGCCAGGGGAGAGGGAAGGCCCCAACACCGGTCAGCCTTAGCGGTTTGAGCCGTTGGCTAAAGGGGTATCCCGACTGGGAGAAGGTGGGTTTTATCTTGGAGAGTTTAGAAGGGGGTTTTCACATCCCTCCCCCTCTATTGCTCAGTTAATAATTTCCCCGGGTGCCAAAAAAAAAACACTTCAGAGTAATACAACACCTGTCATACCCAAGGGGGTGGAGTGTAGAGGGAGAGGGGGATTGGCCCGGTATTACAGGCCATATGGCCACCCCCTTACCTCACTTGGGAGGCAAGGGGTTAACTGGACTGCGGTCCAGTAATGTGTTTTTACCCTGATTCATGCACCCAAATGTGTATTCCCCTGTAACCATGTATTCCCCCCATTCCAGTGTCTGCACCAACACTCACACTGGGATCCATTCGGGAGGAGAAGGGTTAATATTTAGGAAGTGATTATAGCCCTTTGTTCCATTTCCCGCCTTTGCAGGCTCCATTTTGCAGCTCTCCATAGGTCGCCATTGCAGCTCCATGCAATCCTATGGCGAATCCGGCGATTTGGGCCCGTTTCCGTAGAAGACCTGCAGGTGGCGCCCGAGCGGAGGAGCGGCGGTTCCCCATTGTAAGTCAATGGAGCCATTCATTTCAATGGGGATTCCTCGAAGCAGACCTCCAGGAACGGGTTGAGAACAACAAAAAACCGTGTAAAAGCTCCAGGTGGTTGAGCAGAAAATGCTAATAAAGCATAATAGTTAATAATAATAAAAGGAGCTGACACCGGACATTAGGGAATGAAGGGTTAAGCAGTAATGTATAAATAAGGATAACTGGGGGTAACAAGAGGGGAACATAACAGGGACAGAATGAAGTGATATGTAATCACTAAGTTCCCATAGCCCCGGCTATACCCGGTGTGGAGTAGCTTCTACTCACGATAAGACACCGCCCTGATCCCCCTCCTTCCAGCTGCTTCCCTGACGCTGCCAGAAGTGTCTCCCGTTTGGCCTCAGGTGGTGTAGCAGATCCTCTCAGACAGCAACAGAACAAGGTAAGGATCACATGAACATCCGCTCCCAGAAAAAAGGTAGGCGCTCACCAGCAAAAATGGGGTAAAAATCAACTTTATTAAACTACATAAAAAACAAAAAAACAAACAGTGCTAGCTACTCTCCCACACGTTTCACGCCCAATGTAGCGATTTCTCAAGGAGTATCGAGGTGGGGGAGGTCCAGGATATTTAAACCTCTCCCCGTCATGCAAGACAGCTGTAATTAATAACTAATTAAGCCTTGCAGAAAGAAAAGATGAGAAAACGAAAGAAGAAAAGAAAACGAAGATGAGAAAAGAAAAGAAATGACAAACCATAACATAGCATAAATTGACTATGAGGAATGAAGCTAAAAAAACAATATATAAATAAATAACAAGCAAGAAAAACTAGAAGAAATAAAATGAATTGCATGATAATAATGGCGTCCTTAATATATACAAAATATCCAACCAAGTGAGTAAATAAAACCCTCTTGGTTACTGCCAGTGATATATTATAACAATCAAAAGCAGGACATGGCAATTATAACATGATAGATCTATAACATAATATAATATTTTGCCAATGATGTATGATAAACATCAAAGGCAAGATAATAAATCTTACAAATAAATTAATAAGTGAGTAAGTATATTAAGGTAAACAACCATACAAATTAAAACAAGCAATAACAGATTTAACCTACAGTGGCGGCCGAGCTGAGTCTAAGGCGGCTAGACCCGCGGCTTTCAGATTATCCCGTTTAGGTGCGGTTTTATGTCGTTTTCGCCCGGAGTGAACTGCGGTATTTTCGCGCTCGTGATATTAGCGTTTTATTCTCGCTGGCTGCAATACTGCAATGCCGTGTAAAATCTCAGGGGGGCATTTGCGAGCTGTTGTCTTGGAAGTCTAATACCTTCGCGGTTCATTCCGCGTCAGTACACAGTCTGTGTGTGCGCGCGCAGTAACTGTAAATTGGCATATTTAAAGTATTTAAAACCAGAGACAGAACATAAAACACAGACAAAGCTCAGTTTTAGCACATCCAGTGAGACTCATACACGGTACAGTGCCTAAATATATATGTATAAATATCTAATAAGTAAAATGGTCTTTTAGTTTGACATTTTTGGCCAAAATTGTTGTAAGCCCCTGAGCCAACGCCACGGCAGACCACATATCAGGGGTCCCTACCGC
The DNA here is from genome assembly GCA_036426205.1 of Ascaphus truei. Lineage (NCBI taxonomy): Eukaryota > Metazoa > Chordata > Amphibia > Anura > Ascaphidae > Ascaphus > Ascaphus truei. Next base: position 25,910 of record WSYH01008204.1, read on the forward strand.
TAATATAAATTCTTAATAACCTGTGTAATAACAGGAAGAATGATTTATAGTAAATCTGTCAATATTAGTTGCAAAATTCTAAGTCTGACTGAAGCTTTTATTAAACACAACTTATAGTCTACCGCTCACCCAAATAATGTATACAGATGTTGAGAGTATGATAATACTCTATTTATAGCCGGTGCAAAGAGGATAAGGTTAACACATACAAAAACAGAAAAGAGGAGGTATGGAGACACACAGAGAAATAGACAACACATTATAAAGATCTTTATCCCTTTCTCTATCATTACCCCCGACAGGGGACAGTCTGAGATTACAGGGACATGGGCTCCAGCCCGATTAGAGGAGGTCTTGTTACCTCCCACCACTTAACAGGAACATATAAAATGACAGCGCTTCTCTACACGAGTACCTCCCACCTTGAGAAAGCGCAGGTCCACTCACGCGCGAAACGGACGTCGGATGACGTCCGGAAGTTCCGCTGCCTTCTCTAGCGCCGCCTGGGCCTGACACCGCCTCTCCTCCACGGATGCCGTCACCGGAGCCTGGTAAGTACAAGGGCTGCTCTTACCGCTCCGCAGGGTGGGCGTGGATCGCCCGTCACCGCTGGACCCGCCGGTCCCAGGAATGGAAGGACTTCGCCTCTCGGTCTTCCGCTCCACTGGCAACAACCGACTCCTCTCACCGATACTCCCGGTAAGTGGTAGTTTCCTCCCGTTTTCTCCACAGGATACTGCCACAGGCCGGATCACCGCACCGGAAGACACTCTAGGTTCCTCATCGGAGGAATCCGCTTCCCTTCTGCTCGGGATCACCGTTCGTGGCGACCGCCTTTTTGTCTCTCGATCGGTACGCTGACCGACCGCTCCTTTCTCCTCGGGCTCGGCTTTAACAACCGGCCCCGAAACCCATTCTCCGGGATCCGCACTTTCTTTCCACAGTGCACTGGGGGACCCGGCGGACAGCCTGGCCGTATCCCCCGCGGGTTCGATAGTCTGGATGGGCACAAATGTAGGCATAGGCCACAGATACTGTGTACCACATTGCGGGCAGCGCGCCGCCGTGCCCATGGTACCGCCGGGTAGCCTGCATTGTAGACAGAGGCACACCACAGTCTCAGTGCCCGCCACCCTAATCACCAGTAAGCCTCCTGGTACTGAATAGGGTTGAGTGGAGACCATCGTAGTCGCTTCTTGTGGACAGGCCATTGTCTTAATAGGAGATACTTGCAGCAACGGTCTGTTCTGCAAGCTGGCTCCGCGCGACTGACAATCAGGGGTTGAGTTGCCAGCCACTCCCTTGACCAGCTCCACCCTCATCTGACACAGCTGGAAACCACCCCCACTTGTTGCAATTATGGGAGGGTCCCATAGTCTTATAGGATGTCCTTTAATTGAGGCCGCACCTTTCACAGTCCTGGAGGGCGCGGCCACAGCTTTCGTGCCATTACCCCCAACACGGTGGGGTTCTTTCTTTGGCGCCAATCCCGGCCAACTGTCTGCAACCTTTGCAACTGCAGAATTCTCTTCAGCAAGCCCACGCGGTCTCCCAGGGACGCGGGAGCCGCCATCTTGGTTTGCTTTTCCCGTCACTTTAGCTACTGAGGTAGCTCTTGGTATAGGGCTCACCGACTGGCAAGCAGATTCTTCTTTTTCACCACACATTACAACAATGTCCTCAACACTGTCCTCCAGGGTAGTACCCTGCGATCCTAGGTAGGACCAAAACGGTGCGGCCACAGCCATAGCACCACTCCACAGCAAGCTAGTGAAAGTCACTTCCTTAGCATGCTCTTCACCCGCACACACGCCATGTGCGCTCTTTCCATTATCCTCCGTCCGCCATTTTGGACCTTCCGCACCGCGCGGACCCTCCATTCTTGCGGTCGCCATTCTTTCACTGTACTTAGAATTATTGTACATGGAGCTCCTCTCTGCGGGGCAGCTACCACACCGGTACAATAAAGATTACCTTGATGCACCACCTTGTGTACCTAATGTAGGCTGGACTCGTGTTTGCACTACCTCAGGCTAGGCTCACTCTCTCTGTGTCTGCTGTATCTCCTTCCTCCCAGTCTGTGCTCCCTTCAGTAAGTGGTCTGGAATAGGCTAGAGTACTCTGGCTCTTCCATGCAGTACTTGGGCGTTTACCTACTGTTGGCTAGCCTAGCGCAGACCCTCTCCAGAATTCCAGACCACGTTAACAGGCTATCCCTTCAGGCATCCTACCAACTAACACTGCGTCAAGGTGACTAGGACAGCTATAGCCCGGCTCCAAACCCCCAACTCCTTTCAGGCCCCTAGGTCGTCCCTGCGAGCTGACTATTCTCCATCAGCCCCCTGACTACCCCTAGGTCCGTCCCAACGCAGCACAAAGTGGCAGCAGACACTCTCCCTGTTTCCAAGTGACCTAGCAAAAGCCTGTCCTGTTGACAGGTCTACATATCTCAGCAGCGCCTCCAAATGTAACGGATTTTCTGGCCTAACCTGACCCACTCAATCTCACATTGGCCCCTGTGGTCTAACCAGCCCCCATTACAGTGTAGTGTCTGGTGGTGCACCTGTTGGCAACAGGACTCCTGAGTCTCCCGCATGATGTTGTGTGGGGATTGCCAACCCAGACAGGCAGCAGAGGTAGTGTGCTTGAGTCCTACCTATATCCAGTGCAGCGCCTCCACCTCATCAGGATCCCAGCGTCCGCTTGTGGATGGTCCTGGTGAGGAACTCCTCTGTGGTGCACTCCTCTGTGTAATCACTCCACACTTACACACGAGGGTATGAGTTAACAAGATCATCTTTATTGACTTGCGGCGGGCCAGCTACCCCTCACAGCGATTATACTCAGCCGCTCATGTTCACCGCACTTCCCTTTGAAAGGTGTCCTTTCCTAAATTGGTGGATTCCCTATCTCCCCTTAGGGAGATAGTCCCTGTGCCAGGTCCCTGGTCACAGTCTCATGAGCTGTCTCCTCCCAAGTCTGTACTCAGACTTGCTCCTTGTCTCATAACCTCTGAACCACCTTCCAACAACTAACTTTGAGCAGTGCTGTGCCTTATGTATCCTCTGGGGGCTGGCACAACTCTGACATCACTAATCATGGATTCAGAGCATGTGACCACTCCCATCCATACATAGGGCACCTCACCAGGGTGTGAGGGCAAACCTCCATAATTACTGCTGGCATGCCCATAACTTACAAGGCCTTACTGTCAGCAGGAGAGATGACTGTAATCCATTTTACAGCATGGTTACATTCTCCACACAACTTATAGTCTACCGCTCACCCAAATAATGTATACAGATGTTGAGAGTATGATAATACTCTATTAATAGCCGGTGCAAGGAGGATAAGGTTAACACATACAAAAACAGAAAAGAGGAGGTATGGAGTTCTCCCCCGAGATCCTCATTATCTGCACACAAGGCTAGGTAAATAACTGGGCTCAAATGCCCCAAGTACAAAAAGGTTAGATCAACCTAATTACAGGTAAGTAACTGCGCCCATCGCTGTGGGCGGACAATTACCACTAAAACGCCAAATGGCAAAATAACAAATCTTTATTTATAATTCATAACACTTAACACACTACACTAACTCTAAACGGATAAAAACAATTAAAATGTGAAAATAACCGGTGTGCTTGCAATGCTGGCAGTGGATGATTGACCAAAAAAAGCTCTATGTGGGAGGTACAGCACTTCAGAGGTTAATCCATAGATAAGTGCTATAAGTCAATAACCTCTCACATGAATAGCTTCAGTGTGCATGTAGAGTTGGTATAGTAATTACATATATTCACAGCACATATGTTTGCATTAGTGTGCACATATAAAGTGTCCCTCTATAGCAAATGTTCATACACAGTGTCTGGGACATGAGAATAATCAATCAAGTTAATGGCTACACACTGCCAAATCGTTGCTTAGGCGCTGCATATTAGTGTGGCTACATATTAAATAAACAAATAAAGCGTCTTGTTGCCCTGTTCACTTGCGTCAGCATAGGTTATACATAAATACCGGCGCTTAGATCAATAGTTATCTGGCATGAATAATGGCCCGCAGCAGCCGCACAGCAAGGACTGATC
>WSYH01008205.1:0-29996 GCA_036426205.1 Ascaphus truei
GCCTCTTGTTCCTCTTCTGGTAAAGCTCTTTTCTTTTTTTCCAGTGAGGATTTTTGGAGGGGTCCCAGACATTCTTCCTTCCTTTTTGGATCTGAGTGTCGATGTTTGACCGAGTCTAAAAAACAGGACAGAGATGATTGGGCAGGTGACCTATACCTGGGACTAGGTTTACTCACCCTATGATTCATATTTTGGTCATGTCGCTCATATTCTCTTTGACCATATCTAAAATTTGGTATGTAGTTCCTTCCTTTATAATTAGGGTTCCTAAAGTACCCTTCTTGCCTATGCGGGGGTGGGTAACTCATGTATTGTTGAGAACCTCTTCTGTCATCATACATTTGATTTTCCCAACCCCTTTCATTTTGATGTGTAAATGGTTTAAAGTATCTTGGCTGATCATTAGTTCTATTTAATGATTGGGAGGATTCCCTCTTCCCTCTTCCCTCCTCCCTGAGGATTTCCTTTTGTGCTTCGCCCCCTCTCGGGGTCCTTTGCCCAATTCCTCTGTCTATTGTTATCATAGTCAGCCTTATCTCTAAAAAACTTTTCATGCTTCTTCTTTAAAATTTCATCCTCCGCATGCTCAAGTTTCATGCGGAGGTCATGTTCCATCTCTGAACAATCAAATTCAATGACCAGAGGTTCAAGTAACTTGACCACAATTGCCACCTCTTTATCAATTATTTTTAACATTTGCCATTGAACAATCATCAAGGATTCTGTTCCATTCTTTCATAAAATGTTGATCCTCGTTACCGAAAGTAGGTGATTTGTGAAACCGCAGGCCCCTAGGGACTCTGTTGCAGTCTACATATTTTTGTATGGTCCTTTTTTCAAGGTGAATTTTACTTTCGGTAAGGAGTAATTGTTCTAAAACCTTAAAATGTTTTTCAATAGACCCCTTAGTGTACCCATTCTCAGGGACCATGGCAGGTTCCTCTGAGAATAGTGAATCAAAATTTTCATCACGTTTTTGTCTACAGTTCACCAGACTCCAAACCATGATTTGGAAAGGGTGGGTAATTCGTGTGGAAGAATAATGTGCAACACACAAAGAGCAGATATGTGACAAAGGTGAAAAGGAAGTGCGCAACTATTAAACAATATCACATACGTGAAGTGATAATACAGTGATAATAAAGGTATAATACGTGACCTATTAATCAGATTGGAGCGTCTGCCGCTGTGGTACCGGGGATGGCCCAGAGTACCCCCTAGAACGTCAGACTAATACACAAAAAACACAGCGCACAACGCTCATAGTGCATTAAAAGTATATTAAGACAGTAATTCAATAAGGTAATTATTGTGCGTACATCAATAAAATTCAAATAAGCATTTTGGGGAAAGTTACCCATCCTCCAACACTGTGACCCGGATCAGATGTCATCAGCAGGGACCATGCACCAACACTGTGGACCGGATCAGTTGTCATCTACTGGGACTGGAGCTGGTACATGAATCCCAGGTTCCAAATGGGTAAGTAGGGAGTCCTTTAACTGTCCCCGGTAAAAGTGAGCAGTGTCCAGCCACTTGCAGCTCACGGGGGAACGGCCGTGTCCCGCGGATCTTCGCGACGGCTGGTTTCTCTCCTTCTGTCCACCGCTCCAGCACTTCCGGGTAGTGACGTCACTACAACTCGCGTCACGTCACAGTCCTTCTCCGGTGGCCACATACTCCACCTCCCCTTCTATTTGTTCGATCCTTCCGAAAAAGAGAATACCCCTTTAAATTACCTGTCCAGTCATGAGTTTCATCCCACCATGTTTCAGTAATACCTATGATATCATACTGCTCCCTTGTAGCTATTAATTCAAGCTCCCCCATTTTATCTGTTAGGCTTCTTGCATTAGCAAGCATGCATTTAAGTTTTTTTTCAGCCTGTACTATTATCTTATCAGCTCCTTCCTTTCTGCTCCCACTTGGCTTAGTCTTTAGAAGTTTTCTAGTATTATCTCTATTTACTATGGGTATCTCACTGCTTGTCAAACTTGCACTTGCCCCCATTCTACCTCCATACCACCTTGTATCCGCCTCTATTCCATTTAGTTCATCATCTGTTTCATTCCCCTCCCCCCTCCATCCTAGTTGCTGTGTGCTGTATCACTGCTGCTGGAGAATAACGACATTGCTGCTTTTATACAAAAGACTGTGTGAGATTGAAATCTCTCGCCCTGGGATCAGGGCTTCTCTTGGAGGATTTCACCTTATTCCTTAAGGCTCGCCAGAGATGGAGGCATTGCACCAATACTGCTAAGAACATGGAGGCATATACCCCAGAAGCCTGTCCCTGTTATCCCCTATACCACCGCGGGAGACTCAGGCCCTCCTGTTCCTCACAGGTATGCGCCACCCACATACATGTAACCAGCCCTCACTACACCCTAGGGGTCCAGTCTGCGACCGGGGGGGGAGGGGGGACATGGGTTACAGGTGTAAGAGGAGGTATAACCCCTGGGGTGCTCTAAAAAAAGGAACTAGTCTCGTACTAGACTCATTACTTCTACCCTCTATCTTGTATGATGTCAGGTAGTGCTCACCACAAATGAGGCGGGACCACGGAGCTGAGGTGGCAAAGGATATAATGCCACCCACAGCCACGAGGGCACGTCTTGAGAGTAGAATGGCATGGGTGTCCGGGCCGGGGCAGGAGAGGTACGGATAGTAGTGGGTAGCCAAGTCCAGGGTTGGAGAGAGAGACGTAGTGGTTTTACCGTATGCCAAGTTCGGGATGCCAGAGGTGGGGAGAGTCGTATTGCCGTATGCCTGGTTCGGGATGCCAGAGGTGCGGAGAGTCGAAGGGGAAGCCGGTTTGGTACACATGGAAGACTGCAAGACAAGAAGGGAGGCAGAGAGTGATGAGAACAACTGGTTCTATGCTCAGCCGCCGAGTTAGTGAAACCGCAGGGTATATATGGTGAGAGGATCCAATGGCAGGGTAGCAAGTTGGGGGTGTGTGGATGGGTCCAGAAGGGCTCTCTGAGGAGGAGCTATAGAGCCCAGTAGTAAGGCTGCATTTGATTGCAGCATTGGATTGGGGTAGTGTGCCTTTAAGAGGCTGGTGCGCCTCCGTGTGGCCGCGCCTGCAGGCACGTGACTGGGTATGCCCCCAGAACTAGCATTAGAAGAGGGATGCCGGCGTGCGCGCGCGCTTATGTGAGGCGGCAATCGGTGTCCTGGAGGGAGCCTGATTGCATGGCGCAGGAGGACCCGGCGGAGCTGCGGGTGAGTGGGGAGCACGCCGAGGGCGGCGTGACTCCCAGGTTGTGACATATGACCTGCGAGTGGGGGATGTATCTTGATAATTCCTAAAGACGTGATCTCTTTCAAGTACCATGTGATGGCAGCCATGTTGCTTTTGGTTATGTCATCTTAAAGAGAAAGGAAGCACAGCCATTTTGATTGGCTGGCTTCACTTCCTTTACATGACTTCACAAAAAAGAAGACGAAGAAGATGAAGACGAAGAAGAAGACGAAGATGAAGAAGAAGACGAAGAAGAAGAAGACGACGCCGAAGAAGACGCCGAAGAAGACGACGAAGATGCTGGAGTTTGGTGATGAGGATGCCCTTCATGATGGCAGGGGTAAGTAGAAGTTTTATTTAGTTTATTTATGCTGGCTGGCTATTGTTTGATTTAGAATGGACAAATGAGGTATTATCCATATGTGGATAATAGTTATTTTGCCTATTACTGTACTGTATGTGTTGGGGAGGGGGTGGGGGGGTTGTTGGGGGTAGAGGTGGTGGGTAGTAGGGTTGTTTTGTTTTTGAATGTTTATTGTGGGTAGCGAGGATGGGGGAAGGTGGTATTTGCCTTTGGTTGGTGTATTAACCTCTAAGGTAATGAAGGGGTTAACTCCACCTGCAAACCCCCACCCCCTAGGCCTAAACACACACCATAGGACAAATACCACTGTCACCCACCCCCGCTACCCACAATAAACTGGCCACTGGAAGTTAACCCCTTCATTGCCTTAGCGGTTAGCCGCTGATGTAATGAAGTTGCCCGTAAATGCACTTTTCCTGCATCTGATCCATGATGGGAGCCTCCGGTGCTAGTATTAATGTGTATCAGCTCAGTCGACCCCCGGCATTAATCCGATGCAGTTTCTCACCAGCTTCATGCCAACTTTTTCTGGCGTGAGGAATTTGGGAATTTGGGAATTTGGGCACCATTCTAGAGCCACGATTAGCTTCAATAAGCTAATCGAGTCTTCTAGAATTGCACACATTTTAGGCCCCTAAATGTATTGTTAGTTTAGGAGCCTCCATAAAAACAGAATAAAATAAACTTTGTACATGTATGAGCCCTAGAGTAATACATCATGTCTACTACGTTCATTGACATGTAAGAAAAGCTTGGTTGCAGTTTAACTATATTTTTATCTAAAATGAACTTTTTCCTTGATATAAAGATTTTAAAACTGCTCAGAAATAGATATGAATACCAATTGATCTGAACTGGAGCTGGTTATTACTGTGATCTGACAAGTATATGTATGCAAAGGAGCTAATTTACAACATTAGTTTTCTGAATGCATAATAGACCGCAGAACAGCTTTGCATTTTTATCATGTTGTATCATACTTTTATTGCACATATGTATCACTAGCCCTTCAGTTTGACTTCCTTAACAGTACTTGGTAAGCTAAAGGGTTTCAGAATCATGCTTTCGATAAATTTACAACACTCACTATTTTCATAAATTGAGAGTATTCAAAGGCTGGCTGTTGGAATCACAAAGATGTAAAAACTAGAACAAATAAATAGTGTACATTTTACTAAAGAGTTAAAAAAGGGAAAATATATTAAATAAAGAAGAAATAGAACTTCATAATAATTCATCTTAATATTTACGGCTGGCAAAGGTAGACCTCGGCAATTTAATAGGTTGTATTTAGGATTGAAATAAATTGTCTACGTTGTTTAAGTATAATACTGCATATTCTATAATGATAGCCACAGGGGGACACAACGCCACAGCCGCTCCACCACTGTCCGCTTCATCAAGAAGGTAACTTTTAGGGTAGGGGGTTAGTTTTACATTTAGGGAAGGGGATTAGTTTTAGGGTAGAGGGTTAACTGTATGTTTTTTTTGTGGTTAGGGTTGGGCGTTAACTTAAGGGGTTTTAATAGTTAGGGTAAAGGCTTAGTGTAAAGGGTTTTATGGTAAGGGGTAAAGGTTTTTAGGGTAGGAGGTAGCGTTAGTTTTAGGAGTTAACATTAGGGGTTTTTAGGGTAAAGGGTAAGATTGGTCACTTACCTTAGTGGTGAAGCGGTTGGTAGCTGAGTGCCTCGGCAGTTTGGTGAGTCACGGCCAAATGTCGGCGGTCATATGGTCATGGTGAAAAAACTGCGTCCAAGTGTCCTAAACCGTGTGACAAAGACTTAAAGCAGCAGGGGATCTGGGGGATCTCTGGAGCTTAACTACTCTATTCGTAACTCCAGGGACTTCTGAAATCCCAATACATTTAGATTTTAATTTGCAAGAAGAATTAAATAAATAATGCAGATGGTCCCAAGGGTCATCAAACAGAAAGCCACAATGTCATGTTATGCTGCTTTTCTTTAGGCCTGCGGGAGGGAAGCTGACCCAAAAGCCATTTTATTTCCTGAGTGGGGGTAACATTTCTAAAGTATATTTGCCGGGAAATGTTTTTTTTTTTTTTTTTTATCCTGAAACTAGGGTCACGTATTGAGGTATGAATAGCTTCAGTTAGCTTTAACTCATGTCTTCCCTCTTCCAAAACATGACAAGTCCTTAATGTCTTTCTTAACTTTATTGCAGAAGTAGAAAACAACAGGAACTTGTGGGTGTAGTGTAGGCAGAGAGTGCTTCTATATGTGGAATGCTTCTATGAGGTTAGCCTACGGTAAGACAGAAAGGCCTTACCAGGGGTGGATGCAGACAGGTCTGTACTCACTGTGATCTTAGGTGGAAAAGGAAGTGAGGGGGAATGTGGGTAGCAGGAATAGACTTGGGACAGACTATCTGGAGACAAACAAGAGGGGAGGGCAGAATAGCCCATTCTGAGAAGAATCTCAGAGGTTGCTGTAGCAACTCACTGGCTGCCTGCTCACAGGCAGAAAGGGCAACATATTGATACATCACACAGGCACGGTGTGTGTATGTGGAACAAATGCCTGCAGCTGAACTTAAGGAGCTGACAAGCAGAAGGGAGGTCGGGCAGAAATGTGATCCTTGTTCCATTATATATTTTTTTAAACAAATGTATATTTTGGAAAGAATGAAAGTAAAAATTGAGAAAGTGCTGCTACATATTACACATCTCTCAAAATATTAGAGGCAGATAAAAATACTTTGAGGGTTAAGGATCACCAAAGCACCTGCATTTGGATTGGAAAGAAAGATAAATTATAATGGCGTCCATCAAACAAGATAAGGTAAACCTGACATTTATTTCTGTGATGGTGAGGGGGTAAACAGGCTCTTGATAAAGGTCAAGCCCTGTTTTGGTTACCTCTGAAACGAATATTGGGATTCAAGAATGTCAGCTCTTGAGCCCAGCAACTGTACTTGTGTATTGTGCGACAATAAAGAATGTATGTGTTTTTGCCTTTCCAAGGATTCCAGCAAGCAGGGTATGAGTTTCAAGGGGGGGTTTGCAGAGAAATTGTTGTCAGCATATGTCTAGGTAATTGGGGTCTTGATTTGTTGGTTCCCTTAAAAATGTACCCGAAAATCATGCTTGGTTCTCGGATACATGTAGGCACATTGTCCTGGCAATATCTCCCCTTGAAAATGCTTGCGCGACACACCGCTAGGGTTCCCTGCTTCAGCCCAGCCCAGAAAGGTAAATGGGGCAAAGGGATCCAAAGTGTCCCTGTAACTATGAGTGGTCCCTAGGTTAAGGGGGATACCCAGTTAATGCCCAGGTAGTCCACAACCTGTATTAGGGTTCATGGGCACTCCAACCATAATTATAAGGTTGTGATGGGACTCTTAGAGTCCAGTCCAAGTTTCTTAGAAAGTGTGTGGGGAATAAAGACTAGTAGAAAATAAAGTGCAGCGTTCTATACTTGTAATGGAGAACTCACCACAAAAGAGGCATGACCCCGAGGCCGAGCAGGGGATTGTATATAACACCAACCCACAGCCGTGTGGGTGCATCTGGAGTGTAGATAGGTTAAGGTAGCCGGGTCGGGGTTGGAGAGGTATGGATGGTCAGAAATACTTGCAGAGGTCAAGGTTGGAGAGGTGCAGATCGTTGAAGTTACTTAGCCTTGGTCAGGATTGGAGAGGTGCGGATCGTCGTGGTACTTTGCCGAGGTCGGGGTTGGAGAGGTGCGGATCGTCGTTGGTAGCCGAGGTCCGGAGTTTAGAAAAGCAGAGTCCAGAAGAATAGCCAGGTCAGAAACAGAGGAACTGGGAACCGGAATGCAAGACAAGACTGTGGAGGCAAGGGTAGCAGTGAACACTTCGCGCATAAGAAGGTTTATGCTCAGCCGATTTGCCAGTGGACCGGCTGAGCATATATAGGACACAGGGACAAATGAGGTAACAGGCTGGAAGAGGCTTGTCAGAGAGAGTGAGTGTGATAGGTGGATACATTGCAGGAGACAGGTGTGGGGAGGATCCCAGAGGGGAGAGATGATGCGGCTCGTGCGTGCGCTGACCACACACTGCATTTGCGAGCTGCACACTGATTATGTTGCCGTGTGGGCAGAGTCCTCCATGCAGGATGCACACGCGCGCCTAGCATGGCGGCTGATCCCAGGAGAAGGAAGAGAAGCGTCATGGCTGACGGAAGGAGCGGGGGACCCAATCACGGGTTGGAGTAGGTGACGAGTGTGCCGAGCCGGTCGCGGATCATGGATCCTGACAATTCTATTCCCCATACCAAGTTATCAGAAAGGAACATAGCGGTTATGGTTGGGATTGCAAGCTGATTTTAGTTCAAGACGTTTGGAGCTACCGTAAGTCCCGGTCAAGGAAAAACTCAGTTTTAGAGTGCACAGTAGCTAGGAAAGTCTAGTTTTTGACCACAGTCCCCAAGTAAGTGTGTCTTTTCACCTGTATTTTGTGTATCATTGTGTGTATGCCTATTTTTGTGAAAAAAACTCAATTTATTACATTATTTTGTTTTGCTCAATATATGATCCTGGTAAAAAGGAGTACAATAAACCTGGTCTCCCGTGACAATTTCACTGACATAAAAAAACATAAGGGATGTGGAATGGAAACTTAAAGAAGTCTAGAGAACTTTCAAAGTCAACAAACATACAAAAATTGAGAGCAATAGGGGAGAATATATGAATAAAAGAATGTACAGTATTAATGAAACAAGAAAACAGTAATTTTAAGCATAATTCGATTTTAAAGAAGAATGCTCTTTTAACCTAGAAGTGCCAGCTAAGAATAGTTTTGCTGGATCCAACCGAGCATAAAAAGTAACAATGCTGAGACATTGGGACACATTTATTAGGCATTGGTATGGGTTTGCGCACCCGATCCTTTGTTAAGTCTAAGTCAACTTAATGGTAGTTAATGCTGGATTCATTGTGCTAACCCCTACTGGGAAGTTCTGATTCTTTTATATGTGCTATTGTAAAAATCATTTTCTAAGCTATCCCCTTCCTTTTTACATTATAATAAGGCTGACAGATTTTATATACCTGTGGGCAAGTCTGTTCTGCCTCAGCAGGGTGAGTCAAGCTCAAAGTAGCTCAGAACTGGAGTATTGGACAATTTTATTTATTAAAAAGTGTATAATGTAGGTATATTCTAGAAATATGTAAATCATAATGTTTTCCCCTTTAAAACCTTAATAAATATCTCTTACTTTGCTCTATTATTATTATTACATATACTGTTACAGTGGGCCTAAACTGACCAACGAATACTAACACACAGTGAAAAAGACATGCAGTAACAGCAATGCACAGTAAACTGTGAGATGAACTATTATATGTGCTTGCTTCAAATGACCATGATGTATAGTTCATAACAGTCTAAATATAATAAATCAATAATAATAATCATACTCATCCATTCAGTTCAATCTCTGAAAATAAATGTGTAGAAAGGACATAGCACACAAATCCAAGCTTTTTTTTGCAACAGACAAAGCCCAGGTTGGTTTTTGTCCTATAAAATATAAATGATGTATATATGACTAGAGATTTTTTCTGATCTATGTGGGTACTAGTATATTAATGTCCAACAGCCTTGTCAAAGTCTTGTCACTTCTTATCCGGACTTGCATGTCAAGCACAACCAAAACTGTTACTGCATCTAGAGAACCCTCTATTTCCAAAAGAGTGGATTACATTGATATTTTTGCAGGAGTGCTATATGCACAGAATATTCAGAAATCCTGGTCAATAAATGGTGATAAGGTGCGCTCTCTGGTATAAAACAGCAGGTGTGTCAATAGCTACAGATTTTACAATAGTGAAAAGAGATACTGTAGATATATATTAATCAATTTTGAATCCTTCCAGTTTGAGAATGTGTTCACATACAGTAACAGTCTTTATTACTTGAATTTTTATTGAGCGTTTTTTTATACAAAATAAGAATTAACAAAACATATAAAAGATAAAAAAAAGAAGAAAAAAAAGAAAGGGGGGGGGGGGGGGAAGGGGGGGGAGTGGAAGCATTTGTAAAAATATAGCATTGTACACAACAATTTAGTTACCACATGTATCACTCTGTTCCGAATATTCTAATCTATATATGGGGATATACCTGCATGGCGAAACCAGGGGGCCCAAATCTCAGAAAATCGCGATTTAGAACCGTTCAGATAGGCTGAGAGTTTTTCCATATAAACTATATGCCAGATTTTATTGTTTATTTGGTTTAAGGATGGGGGGCAGGTTGTTTCCAATTTTTGGCAATTGTACACCGTGTAGCATTTAACATTTGGGCTAGTACTCTAGCTTTTTTTCGGGGAATATTGGCTATTGGCTTGCCTAACAATATATATACTGGGTCATGTGGGACAGTGATTTCTAGGATCTTGTGTATTAAGGTGAACACTTCCGTCCATGTTTGTTGGATTTTGGGACATGACCAGAATATATGCAGAATATTCCCCACAACCACGCCAGCATAGTGGGGAGACCCCTGGGAGAAAAGAGTGCAGTCTGGCAGGAGTCATGTACCATCTGTATATTAACTTGTAAATATTCTCTTTTATCACAACGCACGATGAATTTTTGGAGGCAGCTTCCCAGATGTCTTTCCAGGTATCAAGATCTATACAGACGTTAAGATCTTTTTCCCAGGATACCATATACTTATCGGGGGTTTGATTGCTCTTGATAGAGGATAGACTTTGATAAATTCTGGAGATGATGCCCTTTGTTTGGGGCTGGTGTAAACACCAATCCTCAAACAGAGTTAAAGTATGGGGTTGGCTTGATTTATAGGCTGATTGGATATAATGTCTAACCTGGAGAAATCTGAAAAAATCGGAAGAGGGGATATCATGATTCGTTTGCAGAGAAGCGAATGGGGGGACTTTCCCTTGAACGAGAATATCTTTGACTCTCGTGAGTCCTTTTTGAACCCAGATATGGGAGAGCGGGTTTTCTGTGTAAAAAGGAAGAGAGGGGTCCGAGAATAGGGGTTGCATGAGGGAAGGGGTACCGGTTAATTGAAACTTGGATTTGAGGGAGTCCCAGATATTACAGGCAAAGGATATCACCGGGTTCTTGAAACTCTCAGGTGGTCTAGACTTTTTGTTGAGCCAGAGAAGATTTTTAATTCTGCATGGGGAGCAAATCAAATCCTCTATCTCGACCCTCCTCCTTTCGGTTGGGTTTGAATGCCAGCTTACAAGTTGCCCTAATTGAGCTGCTCTATAGTAGTTTTGTAAATTTGGAAGAGCTAAGCCTCCTTCTGATTTGGACTTATAAAGAATATCTTTGCAAACTCTAGGTCGCCTATTTTGCCAGACAAACTTCAAAATTTTCTTCTGAATGTTATTTAAATCTTTCTGACAGATTTTAACCGGGAGAGTTTGAAAGAGGTAGAGGAGTCTAGGTAAAATATTCATTTTAATAGTAGTTATTCTCCCAAACCAAGATATTATATATGGGTTCCAAGTGGCTAAGTCCTTACCTATCTGGTCAAAGAAGGGTTTAAAATTTGCGTTGTATAAAGTTTAATCATTTTTTGTTAGTTGAACCCCTAGATATTTAATATGGTTCGCGTTCCATTTGAAGTCAAAATTTAGTTGTAGTAATTTTACTAATTCTTTGGGGAGATTTAAACGGAGGGCCATGGATTTGGAATGATTAATTTTATAACCTGAAAGTGAGCCGAATTCTGATAGAACCTGAAAGAGGTTAGGGAGGGATGTGAGAGGTTTTGAAAGTGTCAATAGTATATCGTCCGCAAAAAGAGCTATTTTGAATTCTTCCTGGCCAACAGAAATACCCGCAATATTGGGGTTCATCCTTATCTGGCATGCTAATGGCTCTACGGCTAAGGCAAACAACAAAGGTGAGAGCAGACACCCCTGTCTAGTTCCATTTAATATTGGGAAGGGGTCAGACAAAGAGCTGTTCGTCCTCACAGTGGCCGTTGGTGTGGAGTATAGAGTATACAGTAACAGTCTTTAAGTCTTACTTATAATGACTGAAATGCTGAAACAAATTAGACTTCTAATTCCCCCATGGAGAGACACTGGGGGCTATGCACTAAGTTCCGCGTTTTTGTGCCTGATTGGAAATTTTTTGTTCAGGGCATTTTTTTCCGGCTGAGCAAAAATTTGCCAGATCGCGCAAGCTGCTTTTTCCCGTTCCCCTGCTATCGCGCTTAAACTTGTAAAGCGCGATAGGTGATAGAAAAAAAAGCCTGTAAGAACTGCATGGAGACACTGCGTCTCAATGCACGGCTCTAACAGGCGATCGTACTGTATAAATATACATTACAATACTAGTGTACATGAGCAGGGGGTCTCCTGAACAGAACCGCATTGGTTTCAGCCTTCAGAACCCCCTACTTCATGAGATACAGGCTACCCACCCTCCCCCACTACTCACCAGGACCACCGGGGAGTACCATAGGCCTGGGGTTTAAAGCCTGTATGTAAAATAATAAATCATGTTTTTATGGGGGGCACAGGGGATGGGTTATATATTGTTTATTAAATATTGTATTGTTTATTGTGGGGCCTAAGAGGTGGGTAGTGGGGCTGTTTTCTGTAGGGGTTTTTATTGTGGGTAGCGGGGGTGAGTGAAGGCGGTATTGTCCCCAAGGGGGTGGGTGGTTAGGCTTCCCGGGAGTGGGTAGGGGTGAGTTTGGTAAGGCCTCATGGGTGGGTAGTGAGGGAGGGTGGTTAGGCCTCCCGAGTGAGTAGTGGGGTAGGGTGGGTTAACCCCTTAATTACTCTAGCGATTAATAACCGCTTAGGTGATTAAGGGGTTAGGAGACATTATATTGTTTCTTTTTATTCTTGTGTATTTTTTGCAGCACCGGATGGCATGGACGGGGTGAGGATGAGGACGGCCTTTATCGTGGCAGCCTGGCAAGGGTGAGTGCAAGATGTATTTATTTTATTTATTGTGATTAATGTATTTTAAATGGGCAAATGCATTATTATCCATTATGTGGATAATAGTAATTTTGCCCATTACTGTACTGTATGTGTTAGGGGGGTGCAGGGGGGTGTATTTATTTAAAAGTATCGTTTTACATACTGATGCAGCGGCCGTTATTCCAACACATCATGGTGCCGATTTTGAGTTCTCTGCTATTCCCCACGCAGCATGAACACGGCCAATCGCCCCAGGCACCCGCGCTTATCGTGGATGTTTTGCTTGAATTTCATGGATTCTGTTTCTTTGTTTGCAATAAAATGGATGACAAAAAAAGAAAAAACCAGCGTCTTACAAGTCCAAAAAGAGTGAATGTCCTGGAAATTCAATTCGAATTGGGAGAAATGTCTAAAGGGAAGTCCCTTTAATTCCTTGACCAGATACAGATTCCTCTGTGTATTGCATAATATGAAAGAAAACAAAGAGAAAAATATAGTGCAACAATGCCAGCAATAGGTTATGGCTAACACTGTCTAGGGACATACAACACAGACTGACATACCAACACAATGACACACAACAAACAAAACAAACATATACAGTGACAAGGCTGAAAATGAAATAAAAGCTAATTTAATATATGTTATAAAACAATAAAATTGTAGATGTGCAATTGACAAGAAGATCGCTGGTCCGGTTGGTTAAAACCGGAACCCTACTCACAGAATGGATGATATAGCCAGGCAATGGATAACGGCCGTCAGAGAATACACAATCCTCCTCCGGTCACACTGGAGCTTTCATGAACGTGCTCCTGCGCTTCTCCGTGTTCCTCGGGCAGTTCCGTCACTGGGAGGCGGGCCTTAGGGAGGAAGGTACTTCCTGCTTCCGTTCCACGTCTGACACGCTGATCTCGTCCAAATCATCAAAAACAAGCTCTGAAGATTACCCTACGCGTTTCGTGCGCATGCGCACACTTCTTCAGGGTTATATCCCCTGTTTTATGGATGGTGTGCCTGAAAAAATGTAAACAAAGAAATTCTAAGTCCAGCTACTTTTGCGCCTGACCTTAGCTGGCGCGTTTTTCCAGCGGCTTTTATAGCATGATTCACTTAGCGCTGCTTAGTGAATTCCGTGTACTGGCAAAAATCAGCGTGTTTGCCTGATCGGGTGGATTTTAAGCGCAGGGCAGGCAAAATGCCTTTTAAAGCAGATAAAGCGCTGTTATCACTGCTTAGTGAACCGCGCTGCAGCCTGTATCAGCCTTAAAAGGCACTTTGCGCTCTTATAACCACTTATCGGAGCTTGAATCAGCCCCACTGTGTTTCCAGAGGATATTGTTTTCCACATACTGGGGTATGTCTTTTAAGTTTTTTTTTCCAATTTATAACACTCTTAGTGGAAATAATTCCCTTAGAATTATTTTGTTTTTGGTATACTCCTCCATTTATTTTACAATAATACTATAGCATTTAAAAATGTATGTTTAAATTACCAAAAAGTGGAATTTGTTGTATTTGACCGCAAGGTTATTTTTTATGGTTATTTTACCTCTTGTGAATCAGATTGTTATCCCTATTTTAAATATATGGTTATGTTCAATAGGCAGTAACCTAATAACTTGAGAAAAGTAGCTCTATTTTCTTTTTTTCTTTTTTTTTCACATTGTATTTTGGATTTGGTTTTGCCCATTTTAAAGGCTGTACTTTTCTCTTATTATCAGATTCCTAAACTTAATTCCTGATTTGTATTGGTATTATTAGTTCTTTCTTTTTTTTGTAATGGGACATCATAATTGTTTATATTCACTCTGTAGCATTTATATATGGATTTTGAGCTATTACTTTTTATTTTTGTGTGTATGTATATAAAAATATATATCCATAAAATTAACACTCATGTACCATTAAACTGTCCAATGACTATCTACCAATCCTTTTAATTCAAACCTCACTCAACCCAATCCCAGACACCACTATTGCTGCCCCAATCCTAAAATGCTGCCCCAATCCTAAAAGAATGTGTGCCAAAGTTTCTAGGATTCTGACCCGCATATTCTAAGCATTACACAAAAACCCTCCTAATCTGGAACTTTGACAATGGAGTGCCATCCAGTGCACCCATAAGGACCCTAGTTCTTTAGGCCTAACACCTAGATACCGCAGCGCTACCGTCAGCAGACACAACCAGTCTGACCCAAATCTCCGTAAAAATAATCCACACCCTTTTTCTTTTCTGATCGGTTTCAGATCTCTTTAAAAATATCCTAACTTAATCCTCCCCTATCCCTTTGTAAACCACCTTCCACACACTTAGCCCAGCTCACCAGCTCACCAATCCTAAATGTACTAAAATAGGTGAGAGAAAAACACAGCAAATAATACCATCTCAAAATCAGAACACCAGACCACCCTTACTGCCCTTATGATGTGCCCTAATAATTCCACCAAAACTGGCCACCTAGTAGCCTTCCTCAAGGAACCTTTACTCTAGATCGCCAGCATTCTACTTATTAAAAAACTCCCAGTAACATTCTCCCTTTCATTAAACCTTGAAGATAATCTGACTCCAACTAACTTTTTTCCCCATGATCACCCTTCTTCCTGCTAGTGCAACAGAAAGGATATCAGTGTGTCTCTTTCGAACCCTTGAAACCTCCTTGCTTCATTCTGCACAAAAAGCATACCATTCCTCCCATGCCTGTAAACACGCTCTCCATGTATCCAGTTCTAATGATCCTCTCACCAAATCCATTACTCTTGCAGTACCCGGCCCCACAAAAACGTGAGACATTATTGGCCTACCAACACTTCTTCAAGAACTAGTCTACTGAACTCTGTGAACTTAAAACGAGATAAGGTGTTGGCTACCATATTATGAATCTCTGGAACATTCTTGGCCTGACAATAAATGTTTCTCCTTAAACTTGTAAAACAAAATATCTTAATAAATTAATCTTTGGCACTGAATCCACTGATAATGTATTCACCACCTGAACGACCACCCTATTATCTGACCTGCAAAGCACGTTTCAATTGGCCAATATTTCCCCCAATAACTCCATAGCCACCATCAGTGAAAAAAATGCCAAAAGTGCCAAATTCCCAATAATCCAGCCTTCCCATATTCCCTAGGCCATTCCTTCGCACACCATCTTCCCTTAAAATAAGCACTAAACTCCACAGAAGCAGCCACATCAGTAAATTCACAAAAAACACAGCTCACAACGCTCATAGTGCATTAAAAGTATATTAAGACAGTAAATCAATAAAGTAATTATTGTGCGAACATCAATAAAATTCAAATAAGCATTTTGGGGTAAGTTACCCATCCACCAACACTGTGACCCGGATCAGATGTCATCAGCAGGGGCCATGCCCCAACACTGTGGACCGGATCAGTTGTCATCTACTGGGACTGGAGCTTGTACGTGAGTCCCAGGTTCCGAATGGGTAAGTAGGGAGTCCTTTAACTGTCCCCGGTAAAAGTGAGCAGTGTCCAGCCACTTGCGGCTCACGGGGGAACGGCCGTGTCCCGCGGATCTTCGCGACGGCTGGTTTCTCTCCTTCTGTCCACCGCTCCAGCACTTCCGGGTAGTGACGTCACTACAGCTCGCGTCACGTCACAGTCCTTCTCCGGTGGCCGGATCAGTATAAATAACGGGGCAGAGAGTCAAATAGCACACTTCCAACGCGTTTCGAAACTGTAAAGGTTTCTTCATCAGGGAATAAAGAATGGTACAATAACTAACATTAAAATTCCCCACGCTAGCAGCCCATTGGTCCGTCGCACGGACATCCTATCCAATGGGATAGCGGCAAGGGGGAGTGAATCCTAACAGAAAAAAACTTATCAACAACAACTTTATTATTCATAGACAACACACAATTATAAGGAAAACGATTCTAAAACAAAAGAAAAAGTATTAATGCATCATAATATTTCAAACAATTATAGTCTAAAAATAAGTGCACACTAGCAATCAGAAACAAATGGAGTATGGACATTGAATGGAAATTAGAAACTTATAAAGAAGAAGCATGAGCTAAAAAATGAACCCTGGCAAAGGGACATAATTTAAAGGAGCCATCATATAAAATCCCATAGTTTGTTAAAAATTATTTTCCATATCAAAAATATATATACATATAATTTATAATATTATTACATATATATACTTAAAAAATAAATAAACTAAATGATATTTAAAAAAAAATATATATATACTATAAAAGATCAAAGGAATGGAATAAAAATGACCAATATAGATAATACAAATACTCAATAGAGGGACCAGATATCAATATCCTCATTTAAACCCCCTGGATGTAGTGTGTTCAATTTATGTATCCAGAAGGTTTCTTGTTTTGACAGTTCTTTAACCCTATCCCCTCCCCTTCTATTTCTCTGTATATGCTTAATACCTTTAAACAGAATAGAGGAGGGGTCCCTATTGCGGTGTAGTGCATAATGCTTAGATAAGCTATGTTGCATATAACCTATTTTTATATTTCGCAAATGTTCTTGAATCCTTACTTTTAATGGACGCTTTGTGCGTCCCACATATTGCAAGGAGCACGGGCATTCTATTACATAAACTATATGGTCTGAATTGCATAGAATAAAATCAGTAATCTAATGTTCTTCTCCAGTGGAATTACATGTAAATGGTTTCCTGACAGGATGCATGTGTTTACACACTGAGCACTTTCCACATTTAAAGTTCCCTACAGGTTTTGTGTTCAGCCACCGTTTCTCCCCAGTCAAATTTTCTTTTATTTTAATGTCACTGGGTGATAGTACATTTTTTAGATTTTTGGCTTTCCTGTATATAAATTTAGGGTGCTTTGAAATGTGGGCACCTAATATCGGGTGGCACCGAAAGGGTTAAACTTGGAGATGGAATTGACAGCATTTATCTAAGTATTCCAAGTGCAGAAATTCGGAACTTAACTTCATTTTGGCAGCCCTTTTTTCATATATCAAGGTAATAAAAAGAGGATGTAATATGAGTTTTTTAAACAGGTTTTTAAATTGTTATTTAAGATATTATTGGTATGTATCAATGTATTTATAGTCATGTAATGAGATGATCAAAATGGGTCTGATACCTATGCAAATGGATTGGCACGGAAACAGAATATGATTGGACAATTAAAAGACTGGTGGATATATAAAGTGCTGTTACCCTGCATGCATCTACGTCATTCAGGAAGCTATTTGCGAAACGCTTCTGACGGTTTTTGGTCTTCACAAGCCACCATACAGAGGAGTAAGAGCGCAATCCCAACTTGGCCAGCATCACGACCGGAGCGCATGCGCATGCGCGAAAGGCGGAAGCTGCAGCAAGGAGAGTGACGAACGGGAGAGAGACCAGGCGGTGCACAAGTCTGGGGAGACCACCCGATTGTCATTTACATCCCTGCATTACCATCCTACCAACTGGGACAGAATCCACGCAGACACCTAACCACTTAGGAGGACGTTTGGTGGTGCCTGAAGACATTTCCTCTCTATGCCATTTTTGAATGGCTGCTTGTGAGTTTGCAATCTCTTTTTAATCAATTTTGTTAATAAACAGTATTATACTCTGTTTCCCTTTTTTCCCCCCTTTTCTGAGGTAACACTAAGAAGTACACACTATCCCCAAGCTGAAATTTGGTGCTTTAGGGCCTTATTCAGAGAACATTCATAAAAAAATTCGCCAGGGAATTTAAAATGGTTTTTTTTTGGGCGTTGCTATCACAGTATTCAGAAAGGCTCGAATACCAGTGATAGCAAAATGCCCAAAATGGTTGAGTTGCTCCCAGCGAGAGCATCGAGCCTCTGAAAAGGCAAAAACCAGCGATTCATTTCTGTTGCAGAGAGAGCAGCTCTGAGACAGCCGCCTCTAACAGCTGAAATGTAGCCCGAAATTTATTTATTTAAATATACATTTCTTTAATAGTGTAGATGTGCAGGGGGTCTCCGGAGCTGAACCGCGTTGGTTTTATGTCTGGGGACCCCTGCTTCCCGAGATACAGGCCTCTTTATGGGGTGCCGGTATTTCCTATGCAAGGAAATGTCCCGGTCACGTGACGCGGGACATTTCAATGCAGAGGGATACCGGCACCCCATAATGGGGCCTGTATCTCGGGAAGCAGGGGGTCCCCAGACATAAAACCAACGTGGTTCAGCTCCGGAGACCCCCTGCACCTCTACACTATTAAAGAAATGTATATTTAAATAAATATTTTAAAACAGATTAATACACTCAGTCACACACTCAGTCACACACTCAGTCACGCACTCAGTCATGCACTCAGTCATGCACTCAGTCATGCACTCAGTCATGCACTCAGTCATGCACTCAGTCACACACACAGTCACTCACTCACTCAGTCACACACTCAGTCACTCAGTCACACACGGTCACACACTCAGTCACACACAGTCACACACAGTCACTCAGTCACACACTCAGTTACTCAGTCACACACTCAGTCACACACTCAGTCATGCACTCAGTCACGCACTCAGTCACGCACTCAGTCACGCACTCAGTCACGCACTCAGTCACGCACTCAGTCTCACACACACGCACTCAGTCACACGCTCAGTCACTCAGTCACACACTGTCACTCAGTCACACACTGTCACTCAGTCACTCACTGTCACACTTCTCCCCCTCACACTGCAGTCTGTAATTCACATCACATGCAAAGCTTCGCAGAGCTCTGAGGAGGGAGGAGGGAGGAGGGGGGAGAAGGAGGAAGCAGAGTCACGGGCGGAATCACTGGTTTAGCTGCTGCTTTAGGAAGCATGATTGCAGGGGGAACGGACACAGATGGGAGGGGGAACGGACACAGATGGGTGGGGGAACGGACACAGATGGGAGGGCAGAGGGAACAGGGAGATCGAGCGCTCCATAATGAAGACAAGCATGAAGGAGGTTGCAGGAGTGTTGAGTTGCGCACGCTGCCCCCTGGTGTCCGTACTCGTGAAGCACGTGTACGTACACAGGGGTAAGGTGCAACAAAAAAAAATGTATGTACTTGTGAGTGTACGTAAAACGGGTGTATGTAAAACGGGGTATGCCTGTATAGAAAATAAATACATTCTAATGGTCCCTAACCCCTTAATCACCTTAGCGGTTCCTAACCGCTATAGTTATTAAGGGGTTAACCCACCCTGACCCGTCAGGCCTAAGCACCCACCCTGACTGACTATACCCACCCTATAGCCATTGAGTAGTATAGTGGTACATCATACCCATATAATAATAATATGGGCATGATAAGCCTCTCTCTATAGCACTCAATGGGCACCCTAATAAAAATACAGTAATACACAAGACACACAATAAGAAAAGCCAACTAAGCTACCAAAAAAGACACTTCACTAAATATAAACAGTAGCCAGCTAATCCAATCAATATAATCAATAGCAATATCAACATTGAATTAATTAAACCATTATCCAATCAAAACAATTAATTCGGAAAGCAACTCAAAATGAATAGTAACACTAACCAATGTAAACAATGAATTAATCCTACATTAATTAATGTAACCATTAAAAGACAAATAAATACATTAAAACTATCTCTGAAGTATCCATAAAACACATTAGCTAACATACTGTAATATAACATTAAGTACAAGTGAACACCAATCGCAAACATTTTCTTACATTAACCATAAACAAACAATCACATCCACATCAATAAATGCAATAACAAGCGTGAAATGCCCCCCAAATATTGGCATAATAATGTATTAATCTGTACCCTAAAGTGGTACAGATTAATATATTATCAGTATCAGATCGTGGGAACCAATTCCACACGCTGATTGGCTGAAATACCTTGTGACACAGCGGCCATCTTGGATTTACCGACATCATGTTAAAGGTAAATGAAGCACAGCCATTCTGATTGGCTGGCATCATTCCCTTTAAGTGACGTCACGGCAAAAACAAAATTCATTCTGCACAACGTTTTAACAGCCAATCAGGTGGCTGTTAACCATTGTGAGGGTAAATGTGACGTGACAAGCCATAATTAAGGCCATGACGCCTCATTTGAGCCCAAGAAGCCGACGAGACATCATCGGCTGGGATTTAACATGGGGTTTTATGGATTGACAGATGAAGAAAGAAGATAAAGAACAACAAGAAATGGTTACAGATGACGATAGAAGACGGTGAGTAAAGAAAGAAAAAAGAAAATTGGGGTACCTGAGCCGGATCCTGATGGCGGATGGCATCGGATGCTGTTGGAGGCCTTCAAGGTACGTGAGCTTCCTGTTACCCCGGGAGTCGGAGGGCCACCGTTTCTAATGGTAAGATATTCAATGTTTGTAAATGTCTCTTTTTACAGGTTTATTCTTTGGATGTCTTTTTTTATTTTTTGGGGGAGGCACATTGACTGATAATATATTAATCTGTACCACTTTAGGGTACAGATTAATACATTATTATGCCAATATTTGGGGGGCATTTCACGCTTGTTATTGCATTTATTGATGTGGATGTGATTGTTTGTTTATGGTTAATGTAAGAAAATGTTTGCGATTGGTGTTCGCTTTACTTAATGTTATATTATGTTAGCTAATGTGTTTTATGGATACTTAAGAGATAGTTTTAATGTATTTATTTGTCTTTTAATGGTTACATTAATTAATGTAGGATTAATTCATTGTTTACATTGGTTAGTGTTACTATTCATTTTGAGTTGGTTTAGGGATTAATTGGTTTGATTGGGTAATGGTTTAATTAATGCATTGTTGATGTTGTAATTGCTTCTATTGATTGGATTAGCTGACTACTGATTTTATTTAGTGAAGTGTGTTTTTTGGGAGTATAGTTAGGTTTTATTACTGTGTGTCTTGTGTATTACTGTATTTTTATTAGGGTGCCCATTGAGTGCTAAAGAGGCGTATCATGCCCAAATTATTATTATTATATGGGTAGGATGTACCACTATACTACTCAATGGGTATAGGGTGGGTATAGTCAGTCTGGGGTGGGTGCTTAGGCCTCACGGGTGAGTGAAGGGGGTATTAGCCCTAAGGATGGGTGTTTAGACCTTGCGGGTGGGTAGCGGTTGGGTTAACCCCTTTATTACCTTAGCGGTATTAACCGCTAAGGTAATGAAGGTGTTAACTCCCCCCGCAACCCCCCCGCAATGCCTAAACAGCCACTAAGGGCCAAATTCCCTCTTCACCCACCCCCGCTAGCCACTGTATTGTATTATATTGTATGTTTCTTACAGTAAGCCTGGCACGGGTGTTTAACCATTCCTGATTGCGGTCCCTCTGTCTGTTTATATATTGCATGTGTCCTGGAAATACGAGTGGAACTACGCGCCGGAGGATCCCACCCCCCTTCTTTTCAGTGACTACATACAGAAGTTGGTGAATCACCTCTGGAAGAAACTCTGGCAGCAGGATCACACTCTATGAGGGACTGAAACTTTGAACCCATTTTATCACGGTTGGCGCAGTTATTATATTTTTCCTTGTATCTGGTGTAGAGTCTTCCCTCCGGGACCTTAAGCCCCAAAGGTGCCTGAGATTGCTCGGATCGGATCTTGTCCATGACGTTAAAGGATTTGGCGGATACAATAAATTTGGGAGGGATTATCGTCTCAAGCCGTTCTTCCGACCTATCCTCTGCACGGAACTGTCGTGACAAGGCATCTTCTTTCAGGTTCTTGGAGCCAGGGACGAAAGAGATGAAATAATTGAAGCGGGAGAAAAATAACGCCCAGCGGGCTTGTCGGGCACTCAGTCGATGTGCCCCTTCTAAATAGAGCAGTTTTTATGGTCAGTGAGGATGGTTATGGGGGTTTCCGTGCCTTCTAAGAGGTGTCTCCATTCCTCTAATGCCAACTTGATTGCCAAGAGTTCCCAGTTGCCGACATCATAATTCCGTTCTGCGGAAGAAAATGTCTTTGAAAAGAAGGCACAAGGGTGTAATCTGGCTAAGGGCGAAATCCTTTGGGACAAAATGGCGCCAGCCCCGATGTCAGAGGCATCCACTTCCAGGGTTAATGGAAGTTTAGGATCTGGGTGGGTGAGGATAGGGGCGGACACGAAAGCCTTCTTGAGAAGATTGAATGCTTGAATGGCGGTTCCGGTCCACGATGAGGGATCTGCACCTTTTTTCATTAGAACAGTGATGGGAAATACGGTGGTGGAAAAATTGCGAATGATGCGACGGTAATAGTTAGCGAAACCTAGAAAACATTGCACAGCCTTAAGGGTGGTTGGACGGGACCAGTCCAGAATGGCCTTTAGTTTCACTGGATCCATAGTGAACCCGGAGTCAGAGATAATGTATCCCCGGAACGCCACCGACGTTAGATGGATTTCTCCAATTTCGCAAAGAGATGGTTCTCCCGGAGGCGTAACAGCACCTGCTGAACATGTTGAATGTGCTCTTGGACGGATTTAGAAAAGATTAGGATGTCGTTTAAGTAGACGATGAGAAATTTGTTAAGAATGTCCCGGAAAATTTCATTGACGAAGTCCTGAAAGACTGCTGGCGCGTTGCACAGGCCAAACGGCATAACCAGGTATTCATAATGGCCATCATGGGTGTTAAACGCAGTCTTCCACTCATCCCCCTCGCGTATCCTTACCAAATTGTAAGTGCCCCGTAAGACCAATTTAGAAAAAATGGTTGCTCCTTGAAGGTGATCAAACAGCTCCGAAATCAAAGGCAGTGGGTAGCGGTTCTTGCGCGCGATTTTATTCAAGCCCCGGTAATCGATGCATGGGCGAAGAGACGGGGAAGAAGATTTTCGGATGAAACCCCTCTGCAAATTCTCTGCAATGTAAATGTTCATGGCTTTAATCTCTGGGAGAGAGAGTGGGTAGGATCGCCCTCTGGGAAGAACTGCCCCGGGCAGCAGGTTGATTGGACAGTCGAAAGGTCGGTGCTGAGGTAGAACCTCGGATCATGCTTTGTCGAACACATCGCGGAATTCCAAATATACTGTGGGAAAGGACGTGACCTCCTCTGGCAAGGTACACAAACCTTCTACCTTCTGGAACAGCCTGGTACAGATCTTAGCACATTGAGCACCCCACTAGATGGGTTCCCGGTTGGTCCAGTCGATGTGAGGATTATGAACTTGGAGCCAAGGAAGGCCCAGGATCAACTTGACAGAAGGAATGTGGATGACATCGAGGGTAATGGTCTCCGTATGAGCCCCGACGAACTGCAGTAGAAGAGGCACCGTCTGCAGCGTGATGAAGGCCGGCTGTAGAGGTCGGCCATCAATGGCCTCCAGGCCCACTGGAATCCTCTTGCTGGTAAGTTGAATATTGTTCCGTCTTGCAAAGGCTTGATCAATGAAATTGCCTGCGGAGCCAGAGTCCACGAATGCGAGTGCTTGAGTATGAAACCCCTCTCCAGACAGCATCACTGGCAGCAGGATCCTGGTGGGAAGGACATCCTTGATGATGGGGGAGAGAGGAAGTATTCCCAACGAGACTCCCCGGGATCTCATTGGGATTTGGCGTTTCCCGGCTTGTGGGGACACTGGAGCACCAAGTGACCGGAATTGCCACAGTACATATGTCAGGACGTGCTCACCACAAACGAGACGGGACCGCGGTGCTGAGGTGGGATAGGATATTACGCCACCCACAGCCACGAGGGCACGTCTTGAGAGTAGAGTGGTCTGGGAGTCCGGATCGTGGCAGGAGAGGTACAGATGGTAGAGGGTGCTGTTTGCCAAGTCCGGGGTTAGAGAGAAAGACGTAATCGTTTACCGTTTGCCGGGTTCAGGATACCAGAGGTGCGGAGAGTCGTGTTGCCGTATGCCGAGTTCGGAATGCCAGAGGTGCGGGTAGTCGTAGCAGAAGCCGGTTCAGTACATGAGGAAGACTGCAAAACAAGACAGGACAAGACAGGACTAGGGAGGCAGAGAGTGATGAGAAAAACTGGTTCTATGCTCAGCCGACGAGTTAATGAAACCGCAAGAGGGTCCAATGGCAGAGTAGCAAGGTGGGGGGGTGTGAATGGGCCAGGCTACGGCAGGGATAGGTCCAGCATGAGTTCCAGGGGAGGAGCCATAAAGCCCAGTAGTAAGGTTGTATTTAGTAGCAGCAATAGTTTCAGGTACTGTGCCTTTAAGGGGCTGGTGTGCCTCCATGTGGCCGCGCCTCCGTGTAGCAGCGCTTGCGGGCGCATGACTGGGCATACCCGCAGGACCAACCCTTGAAGAGGAGCATTGGCGTGCGCGCCCACGTGGAGCTGCGATCGGCGTCTTGTCGGAAGGCTGCCTGTGTGCCGCGGGAGGACCTGGCGGAGCTGCAGGTGAGTGGGGAGCACGCCTAGAGTGGCGTGACTCCCGGATCCTTACAACATACAGAGGCCTGCACTGCGCCGGCGTTGTTGTTCGGCAGAGGACAGCTTATTCACTCCCAATTGCATTGGTTCCGGGACGTCCAAAGACGGAGGTGCTGGGGACACGAACGATGGAACGGGAGACCTCGAAACCCGTTGACGATGACGAGAATGTCCAGTCCTCCGCACCTGCAGACGCTGGTCCACCCGAATGCATAGGGCTATCAAATCCTCTAGGTCAGTAGGACGTTCCCGCGCCGCAAGCTCATCCTTTAGGGGCTCCGACAGGCCCTGCCAAAACACCGAAGATAGTGCTTCACTGTTCCACCCCGTCTCGGCAGCAAGGGTGCAGAACTCCACAGCGTACCGGGTGACGGAACGATCTGCCTGGGTTATGTGGAAGAGGGAGGAAGCTGCCGTTAACTGCTGTCCAGGTGTGTCAAAGACCCTTCGGAACTAACGGTGAAGAGGTCGATGTCCTGTGTGATGGGAGACTGTTGTTCCCAAATGGGGGAGGCCCAGGCCAGTGCCTCGTCGGAGAGAAGATCCACGATATAGGCGACCTTAGAGGTTGAGGAGACAAAACGAGAGGGTGAGAGTTGGAATGGAATAAAACATTGATTAAGGAAGCCCCTACATCCTTGGGGGTCCCCAACGTAGCGGTTGGGGGTCGGAATTCGGGGTTCCATAGCAGACGGAGGAGATGCAAAGACCATTGCAGAGGACGTTGAGGCCATTGGTGAAGGTCCCAGACTGGAAGCTCAGGCTTGAACAGAAAGGGAATAAAAGCTCTGCTGAAGCAAATCCATCCGCCTATCATTTTGTTCCAGACAAGTCTCTAGCCTGGTGAAGAGATTAGTGTGGGAAGTTAAAGTACGCTCCACCTCAGCGGGGTCCATGTTTTGTTGGGCTGAGAATAATATCAGGTCGAGCTCACCACAAACGAGGCGGGACCGCGGTGCTGAGGTGGGAAAGGATATAACCCACAGCCACGAGGGCACATCTTGAGAGTAGAATGGTCTGGGTGTCCGAGTCGGGGCAGGAGAAGTACGGATGGTAGTGGGTGCTGTTAGCCAAGTCCGGGGTTAGAGAGAGAGACGTAATCGTTTTACCGTTTGCCGAGTTCGGGGTGCCAGAGGTGCGGAGAGTCGTATTGCCATATGCCAAGTTCGGGATGCCAGAGGTACGGAGAGTCGAAGAGGAAGCCGGTTCGGTACTTGAGGAAGACTGCAAAACAAGACAAGACAGGACTAGGGAGGCAGAGAGTAATGAGAACAACTGGTTCTATGCTCAGCCGACGAGTTAGTGAATCAGCAGGGTATATGTAGGAGAGAGGATCCAATGGCAGGGTAGCAAGGTGGGGGTGTGTGGATGGGCCAGGCTGCGGCAGGGATAGGTCCAGAAGGGCTCCCAGGGGAGGGGCTATAGAGCCCAGTAGTAAGCCTGCATTTGATTGCAGCATTACATTGGAGAAGTGTACCTTTAAGAGGTTGGGGCGCCTCCGTGTGGCCACACCTCGGTGTGGCCGCGCTTACGAGCGCGTGACCGGGTGCGCGCCCAGAGCCGGTACTACAAGGAGCATGCCGGCGTGCGCGCGTGCCTAGGAGAAGTGAACGGCGTGCTGGAGGGAGGCTGATTGCGCGGCGCGGGAGGACCTGGTGGAGCTGCGGGCGAGTGGGTAGCACGCCGAGGGCGGTGTGACTCCCAGGCTGTTACAATAACCCCCTAAGGCCTAGATACTCAAAGTTCTGTTAAATTAAAGCAAACATGATGTTTCCTACAAATGCAGCCACCAGTATCCAATCACTTGCCTGGGTAAAAACTAAGGCATCTCACAGTAAATACCTCAAAATGCCTCAACATTTCTGTGAGATTACTAATGGCCCATCGAATTAACACAGCAGGGATCCCTGCAGTCCCATTCAGTTTGAATGGGACTACAGGGACCCCGCTGTGCTAAACCAATGGGCCATTAGTCTTGCTGCAGAAATCTAACAGAAATGTTGCAGTTTATTGGAAGATTGCCACAGATTACCAAGGCAAACGATCTAATTGACCGGTGGCTGCATCTGAAAAACAGGAACACATGTTATTTTCCCTGAGGTTATCCACAAAACTAATTATATGAATACTGCAGCTCATTAGTGTAGGATTAACATGATGTTAATTCATGATAAAGGTATGTTATCTTCAAGTAATGTAACATTATTTAAGTATTGGCATTACTCTCAGCCAATTTCTCAAAAAATCCAGGGGGAGAATGTAAGGGAAAAAAGAAACAAAAGAACACACAAATAAGTGTAGATGTACGGATAAATAATTAATAAAACACATGATGGTTTCTTGGCTCGTATGTCTTGTCTACTCACAGGATATCAGTGGATAAAAAGCAGTTTGCAAGAAGGGCTGCTACCCATATGGAATGTATGTAGTCAGGATCCCCCCTCAGAGTTTCGATCTGCGATGGGATGAAAAATATGTAGGATGAGAGAAAGAGCTATATAGTGCGATCAGACTGATATAAAATTCTTTATGTAAAAAGGTATAAAAATGCGCACTTACAATGTGCAAATATAAAATAAGCATATATCACTCAGTTAGTGAAATTGAAGGTTCGCCGTACTACTCACCACCTCCCCTGAGTTTTTCACGCTTCCACCGCTCAGGATCCGAGATCCGAGAGAAAGTTTAGAGGAGAGGACAATGAAACAATGCAGGGAAACAACGTTATTTAAAGCAATCCAAACCGTTAGTTTATTTTTTCCTTTTATTAATACAGGATTGAAGCAGGGGTCTCTGGAGCTGAACCCCATTATTTTCAGCTCGAGGAACCCCCTTCTTCTAGAGATACTTAACTCTAAAGGGGGTGCTTGTATATCTCAGTAGATTCCTGCAGTTTAAAGCTCCTGGGTCACATGGGTCAATAGGAAGCCGCACCAGATGATGTCACTGCTTCCTATTCACCTACCGGGCTGGGAGCTTTGTAAAAGCCTTATAGTGAACTGGAGTGGCTATCAGCACCCCCTAAGGAGTTAAGTACTTCTGGAAGCAGGGGGTCCTTGGAACTCACATAAATGGGGTTCAGCTAATTTGATCCAGAAAGCATGGAGATTTAGGCAAAGTGCGGCATGACCACAAGACCCAGATCACCCCACCCTCACCTTTTTCTTTTGTTCCTCTTTCTCCTCTTGGTCATCAGTGACACACCAGAGGGAGATGGGGTCTGGCTAGAGTTAAGGCAGCCAGTGAGGGATAGGGATATTATGCCACGCCTCTCACTGTGTTTTCCCTCCCTCCCCTTTTTGGTTACATTTTGTTTTGTGTGAGTTATACTTTTATTGAATATATTTATATTTGATGTGTCTTTTTGAATTATATTGCCTCTGTTTTGGTGGCTGTTTGGGGGGATAAGTGCATGATAACATGGCCAGACGGGGCTCAGTTACGATAATGCCTGGTGTTGGAATGGTTGGCAAGGGGACAGGGCTCATTTTGCTTTGAGTACCTATGGCCCATCTCTTGGATGACATGGGGTCTGCTGAACGGCTGCGACTTGGGATGGTTACAACTAATGGGCCATGTTTTAAGTGTCATTGGTTATGTGGTATATTGGTGCATCACCTCAGTAAGCTCACAAAAACATGTCTCTTTGAAGTAAATCCAATATCCATGAACAATTACATATTAGCAGAAATAATCTTCGCAGGGTAGAATGGGGACCTAGTGGTGCCCACACAGCTACCACAGCGTGTAGTCCCCAATATGAGATCATTCACCCCTGGGGTATAATGTATAAACAGTCCAGCACTAGAGAGGTAATAACAGAGGGGCTATAACCCTTTACCTAACTGTGTGTTCCAGATAAATGGATACCTCAGCGTGCAGTCCTCAGAAGTGAAGGTCCAGATGAGTAGAAGAGAGAAGGAGCACAGCTTGTTACATCCAAGATGCAAAAATATGAATAAGGGCAACTCCAAAATGAGAAAGTCCTGCGGGACGAAACCGTTGGTGCGTTGTCCTATACCATTGCTAAGCTGTCTAATAAAGGATAATATAATTTTTCCTTTGCCTGGAGTTGCCCTTATTCATATTTTTGCATCTTGGATGTAACTAGCTGTGCTTCTTCTCTCTTCTACTCATTTAAGCGACATTGGCCTTACCTGTTGGTGGAGCACTGTGGCAGGGTTAAGACCTCCCTATTTTGCTGTACACTACCGACCAACTTTATTCTTACTTGGCTAGCTCCGCGAATTTCGGAATATCCCGGTGATGTGCGGTTTTGTATCGTTTTCTCCCGGGGTATATAGCGTTATATCGCGCCCGTGTTTTAAGCATTTTATTCCCGCTGGCTGCAATACTGCAATGCCGTGTAAAAATGCATGGGGGCGTTTGCGAGCTGTTGTCTTTGAAGCCAAGAAATTCATGAATTGTAATGCAGTATATACTGTATATATACAGTATATACTGTATAACAACAACCCCTAAAACCCCTAATATACACATACAGTACTGTATATGCACATCAATGATACAATAGGCCGTCCCCTGGCGAGATGTTTGCAGCAGAGAGAGAACCGCTGCTCTCTCTGCGCAAACATCGGCACATTAAAAATGATTTAAAATACATTTTTATTCATAGCGTAGATGTGCAAGGGGTCTCCGGAGCTGAACCGCGTTGGTTTCAGTTCCGGGGACCCCCTGCTTCCCGAGATACAGCCCCCTTTATGAGGTGCCGGTATCCCTCTGCATTTAAAGGTCCCGATCACGTGACCGCGACATGTAAACCAAGCAGAGGGATACCGGCACCCCCTAAAGAGGCCTGTATCTCGGGAAGCAGGGGGTCCCCGGACCTAAAACAAAAACGTTTCTGCTCCGGAGACCCTCTGCACATGTACAGTATAAATAAAACACATATATAAATAAACACTCGTTCCTTACCTTAGCGGCTATGTGCTATGGTAACGAAGCAGCATTTCTGTATTTTAATAATATTGTACAGTGAGCAGGGGGTTCCCTGAGCCAGAAATTAATGCTCAGGGGACCCCCTGCTCCTGCACAATATTATTAAAAATACAGAAATGCTGCTTCATTACCATAGCTGATAGCCGCTAAGGCAATGAAGGGGTTAACCCACCGTGCC
>WSYH01008206.1:0-29995 GCA_036426205.1 Ascaphus truei
CTCCCTCGCACCTCTCCAAAACATCCCGCTGAATGGTTGTGATTAACCTCCTCTTTGCCAGAAGGGCACGGTGTTCACCTCTGGCACGATTTGTGTTTAAAGAAACGTAGTAATGTATTGGGGGGGGTGGGAAATGTGTTGAGAGTTGCTCACATCAAAGCATTGCTAACCATTGCGAGAGTTGCTGTTTAACGCCTTCGCTATATATCCCCTGAACCCGCGGAGGTTTGTGCAAAAGGGTTGATGTTGATTTTTTTTTAACCCCTTCAGTGCTAGATGGGCCTGCACGAAGCGATCCTTTTCCCGGTGTCAATTTCTCAGCTAGCGCTCTTGACAAGGACAATGGGTGGGGGTGTGGGAGCCGGGCTGCTGCTGCTCACTGGCACATGAGTCACATCTTGCGGCGGGTTACACGAGGATGTCTAGTTCCTGAGCGCACCTTGAGATCTGCTGCTGGGAATGAGGCTGCTGCTGCTGCTGTCACATGAGAGCGTAGCTTTGACAGGCCCGGATCAGCTGCTGTGGGCGGCGCTGTCCTTGTGGTATGGGGTTATTTCGTGCATCATTGCCCCTCCCCCCCGTTATACTTGTCAATGTGTGTGTGTGTGTTTCAGAGATGCTCTCTGCCGCCAGCTGAGGGATGGCTGCTTGCTGTGTCCTGCTGATGGCCGGGGAGAGGCTGCTCCCTCCGCCGGTGGCGATTAAATTATTATCATCAGCACCCTCCTCCTGCTGCTTCATCTCATCGTACTGCTGCTGCTGCTGTTGTCGTAGGTGCCCGGATCTCTGAAGGCGACGCCTGTCCCGGGTGAGGGTTGATGTGGGGAGGGGAAGCTGGGCTTGTGCACCTTTTTTTTAAATTTTTTATTGTAGCTCTGCAGCCCCTCCTGTCTTCCCAGAGGTGGCCTGTAGGAATTTTTTATTTTTTTTTATTTTGAGTCAAAGATGCAAGAAGGCTTCTGGAGTACAGTTATGGAGGTTTATGAGCATATACCATTGACACGCAATATTTACATCACTGGCAAATAAACCCACTATAACCATGCAAACTTGTAGCATTGCGATTGTGACCATAGTGGGGATGTATTTTTGGAAGTTAGAATGATTGTTTAAAGAAAATAATGCCTGTTGAAGATGTGCCAGTGTTGGTCCCTGGGGATGTCTGGCTTGAAGATCCAACCAGCCCTTTAGTTCACCACCAGTGGGTCTGTTATTGGGACCCACCAATTGGGTTTTTTCTTCTTCTCAGTGGGGTTGATTGGGGATTTACCATCACTTTGGTTCATCCAACTACCAGGCTTCACAATTCATTTCATATTGATTTTGAAGGGGATTTAGAGGACAACTGATTTTGCCAATACCATGCAATTTGTCTAATTTAATAACCATTCTAAGGGGACTACACATACACATTATTCTTTTGCTTTTTCATTTTTGCGGTTATAGATGTATTAATACTGGAGTGATATCCTGCAATACTAGTATGTATGTATATATACAGCACATACTATAAATGGAAGTCACACACACACACACACACACACACACACACACATCCTATTAAACTGTGAGTGCACTGCTCTTCAAAACTAATGTTTGGGAAGCTTGTATTTTATATCTATAGATCTGTCTGATTTATCATCACACCTCACCCTCTGATTCTTCTTAATTGTTATTTATTCTTTTGTACTGGATCTTGCTTACAGAGAAGTCCCAGGAGGAAGAAGAGACTTGATCCTAGCACAGGAAGAAGACTTGGGAGGTCTGCAGTTATTGGTTACACTGGTGCATACTGTATATATGTCTGTGTGTGTGGGAAGAGGAGCGTGGGTAGCGGATCGTTGTCAAGAAGGACATGATTGGAATAAGCATTGGGCTGGCTTCCTAGTGATTCCTCAAATTACAAGACGAGGGAAGAAGGAAGCACATGAAGACGCGCTTGTTTTGTTGGATATACTTTTAATATATATGTGTTATTTTTTGTTTTATTGAGCTTTAAAGACGATCGGTTCTTCTCCCAGTCATTTTTCTTGCTTTGGAAATACCTTTTGGATTTAAAAGCCAGACACTTCATTTATTCATGCCACCCAGATCTGTTGAGTGACCCAAGGTATACAAGGTTGACTGCATTGCATTGGAAAATATTCTGCTCTCAGAAAAGTGGAACAGTGCTAATGTTGCAAGAATCATATTTGAAAATTATTCTCTAGATCGGCTTCAGTGCAAATCCATATCTGGGCAAAATGGGGTAAGTGTTGTTTTATCTTATCTTCTCGTGTGTGTGTGTTTCATGTAGGGTCTAAGAAATGGGATAATTGACACCACTTACATTTTTTATTTTAATTTTAATAGAAGCTGCTTTATCTCTGTGCCAAATAGGCAATCTGTTTCCTTTTCATAGTGCTTACGGAGATTGGAGGCCTTAATGCACTATAAATATTAACATTAAAGTACTGTAACAGACATGCATTACGAATCGATAAACAAAGGCATATTTAATGGTAGTACATTATTGAAATTAATTGTACTTGCTAAATATACAATATTCATAAACATTTGACCTACTTGTCAATGCAAGTGGGCAGGCTGACAATAGAATTGCCCTACTACTTTAATACTCTATAGACTGCAAATATATATTTTAAAACCTGTTGGGAGTGCATCTCGGGCCATAGGAAGGAAAGTAATCTCTTATGTGAGCAGAGCTGGTCTGATGTGTATTATTAAGCTTTCCAGTTTTCCAGTATTTAGATGTTGAGCAGAATCGCATCAATCAGAATAGAGACTTGCTTAAGAAAACAGCTGCTTTAAAATCGGTTTGTACAAAGGGTTGTGTGATGGGAAACCCTGAATCCAGTGTACAGATACAGATATGTCAACCTCCAAGGACCGAAGTCTATCAGATTTGGGTGACCTAGGTCAAAAATAGCATGAAAGGACTTCACTAAAGTGAGACTTGTGATGCTAAAAATCAGTAATACTGACTGCAAATCAGTTCAGAGTGTCTATTAGATGTTTGTACTATAGAGTATTCTACTTAAAATGAAAAAGATGTTGTCTTTATTAGATACTGAGAATGTGTCCACTACAAGCAACACAAAGCTCTCTTTCTATAAATAAGAGCGAGGATAGTACATTTTTAGCCCATATAGTAGTATACAGACTAAAAGTAAGGAAGGAGTGATGCCTTTAATGGTTAGTGCCAGTTTTCAGGACTTTAGACAGATACCATATCTTCATTGTGAACGGGTCTTGCTAGTCCTGAACGCTTGCACTCTATTAAATAATACTTTGGGACTATAGGCATCGATTTTTAATGTCATTTTGGTAGTGAAAATAAAAGCTAAATAAGCTTGTTTTCTACATACAGCTGATTGTGTACTCTGCCTTCCACCACTGTCCTCTTGTCTGTTATTACCAACACGAGGGTCCTTGCCTGAAGATGTGTTTATATATTATATACATATATATATATATATATATATATATTCAGTGTTCGACAAACCTATACATTTGCTCGCCCCGGGCGAGTGGATTTAACCCCCGGGCGAGTAAATATTGGCCCAAGCAGCACACGTTAGGTACTAGGTGGCGAGTAGATTTTTTTGGTGTTTTGTCAACCACTGTGTATATGTATATATGTATGTATTATATATATATTTTTTTTTTTTTTGCTGTTTAGCGTGACAGTTGGTCCGCGGTTTTGTAAATGATGAAAGCTCCCAGTAGAATTCTGGGACAAGTATTCCTAAATTGTGCCTTTCTTGATCCTTTAACAACCGCTTTGCTCCACGGTTTGAACTCCAGACTCTGTTTAGGTGTCCATGTACCATAATTCCGCAACCTGTTACCTGCAGCATTCTTGGGGTCTAACTGCTTCGGAAATTACATTGACGCTATGATAAAGGTTACACTCTAACCAACCTCCTCCCTCCAATAAAAATTTGAGGAATCAAAGTGCAGGCGGTACTCGGTTATCTGCCGGACTCCGTCCCGCAAACCGCCGTCGGATTGAGAATCTAATGTTAATCTGCATTGGATAATTCGTTCCGACGTCGGATAATGCGTTCGGCAGATGATGCGTTAGATAATGCGTTCGGATAACAGACCGACAGCTACTATGAAATATTTAGCAGTATGCTGTATTGCCTTTTGAGGTAATGCAATATCAGCATTTTAATTAACCCCCTTTGGTGTGCTAGATAGGTGCTCACTCATTTGAAAACATTTTAAGTAGTAATCAACTAAAGCACTCCGCTGTAACACAACTTTTCTAACCATTTTCATGTCACAGGCCACTCACTCTTCAATGAGCAGTCTTCTCTGCTACAGTAAAGTCTAGTCCTATTGACGGTGTAGCTGAAATCTGCCCCTGAATGATGTAATACAGCTTATTGAATAGGGACCTTAGTGTTTTAATTGCTTTTGAAAATCTAAACTTAAAAGTTTACAAAACCCAGTGATATTTAATACATTCTGCTGTCGTTATGGTGTCATACTGTGGCAGTATTAACAAAGTCAGTACTTGGTTATAAAGCCACTCCTGGTAATGAAAGTAAAGGCTGTACTTCATGATACCTAAATATAATAAATGTATTACACTTAACAAAAATAAACCTAATCAACAATTCAACTTGTTCCATTTAAAACAAAAACATAAGAGCGATGTAAATGACTCCTCCCATGTACTATTTTGCTCAGAGGTGTCTGCGATGCGTTACTAGTCTCTAGTGCAGACCTGCACAACTCCAGTCCTTGAGGGCTGCAAACCGGCCAGGTTCTTAGGATAATCCCTACTTCAGCACAGCTGGCTCCAATTAGTGGCTCAGTATGACTGAGCCACTATTGAGCGCTTGTGCTGATTTAGGGCTATCCTGAAAACCTGGCCTGTTTGCAGCGCTCGAGGACTGGAAGTTGTGCAGGCCTGCTCTTAGTGCAAAAAGGTTAAACTTGATATGACAAGTGATATAAGTTTATCTTTAGTGCTCCAGCCACTGTCCCTGTTGGATTCCAAAATTATAAACTTTATCACACAATACTCATGTTTTAGCTGCTGCTTATGTAAAGTAAGAGACTTTTACTTTTCCAAATGTCTTCCTGAAATCTAAATTCTATGATTTCCTAAATGATTTCTGACTGTGCATTATAAACCTCCATAATGATGCTTAGGTCATGTGAGTCACTGTGGCCACAATGGGCATTTAAGTACATTGTGCTGTTACGTGCTGCTGCAATTCAAAACAAATGTAAGTGTTGATACCAAGGGCAACATGGCAATTACATATAATAACACTAAGGAAGTATTTATTGGTTATCCCTTTTAATCTAAAACTTTTAAAAATGTTTGTAGCAAACTTTGTATAACCCACTGATCTGAAGAATGAAAACCACTGCTTTAAACCGCAGAGTAGTGTAACCATGTCCTAGTATTAATTGTGCATTTTTCTCTGGAGGCTGCAAGTGAGATTGTAACTTGTTGAATGGATCTCTGGGAACACCGTTTTGTAAAACAAAGCTACCCGTCTCAGTGCCGCAAGTCTGACTTATACAGCACACAGCAGAGTTGTCGGTTCTGTTGGGCATCTTTACATTTGCCTCGATATACCATCTCACCTCCTGCCAACTAAGTGGTATCCTGGAGATAATATCTGTAACCATTTTTGTTGGAACATGTTTATCGCCAAATGAGTGTACAAATGTCCTGGTCTGCTACTATTTAAAACAATTTACTACTTGGGGAAACCTCTACGTTTGAATGAGTTCCAATTCTTTCATTGTGCATGTGTGTTATACTTTATTTGTGCTGTTATTGTGGGAAATCTTAGTGAAAAACTCATTATGGTACGTAATGATATACATCTAAATATATTTTCCTTATCAATAAACTAGATTTTACATAGGTTTAGCCTTGCTGTCATTTGCTCTATGTCACCACCTAGTGTTGAGTCCTGGCACTGGCAGCACATTTCTGTTCCCTACTCTGCACAGCAGCATCCAAAAGGAGAAGGAAAAAAAACAAGTTTTCGTCTGTCCAGTTTATCTGGATAAGGTTGGGTTCGGTGAGATTACATTGTCGGTGCAACATACTGTGGACTTGGATTGAATCCCTATTTTGTGCATTCTAGATCAATGTAATCACTATTAACAGATTCTCCAACAGACAAGTTTGTCATTCTTTAATCTATCCACTTCATGGGTGGTGGAACTCTTTAACCCCTTCACTGCCAGGGGCATGCAGCGTGTGATACGGCGCTCTGAAAGTGAAGAGATTTAGATGGTGGTCCTGCAGAGTTTAGGTTGCTGGGAACAGTTTAGATGTAATTGCATTTAGCTTTCCTTAAACCTTTTGGATGGGGATGCAGCTTTAAATTGATAGTCTTGAAGAGTCATTTTGTACTGTCTGAAAAAATACCAATTAATAAACTAATATTGCTGAAGTGCTACATAAAAAGTTAGTCACTGCAGATGGTGTAAAGCGTTTGAAAGTTTGTTTACAGTTGTAAGACACAATCTACTAGTCTCTGAGCCAAGGAAGGATGTTGCAGTACATTTTGTAGGCGTTGTCCATCATTGGTTAGGGGTGTGCTGTGGTTTTGGCCATCCTCTTCCCCTCCCCCCCCAAAAAAATATATACTCCACCCCCCACATAGCAGAAGGTATTATTCACCATATATTTATGTAGCTTGTGTAAGCATGTGCATATTTGAAATCTGCCTTCTAGTTCAGCGTTTTTGTAATCTTCCTGGTCACCTAAAACTTTGTCCCTGGTGCCTGTGTTGAGCTGCAGAGCTGACTGACCTATCAGTCATCACTTGAAATCAAAGCTGGATCATGTGTGCTGTGACCACCGTATTGATGACTGACAGGTCAGTATGAAGTGTGAAGTATGGGCCATATGGGGTTAGGAGGAGGGGGAGCTCCAGGACTGCCTGCACCTGATCTCATGTAAGTAATTGTCAGGGGGAGCGGTGTAAATGAGACACACACACACACACACACCTTCGCTTAAACACGGGTAGAGCATTTTTAGGAGCCAAAGTTCCCCTGACTCAACAAAACTTTGCCTCTGCTTTTAGGAGAAGTGACTCGGCGAGTAAAGGTACCGTCTCTATAGACAACACTAAGTTTCAATCACGGGAACCTGGTTCAATTCCGGTGTCGACTCCTTGTGACCTTGGGCAAGTCACTTTCTCTCTGTGTCTCAGGCACCAAAAACATAGATTGTAAGCGCATCTGGCAGGGACTGTCTGTGAAATTCCTATGTATTGCGTTCTATACTGTAATTGTGAAGCGCTTTGAATCCCATTGGAAGAAAAGCCCTATATGAAATAAAGTTATTATTTTTGTCCACCCCTCGTCCGACTCCAATTGCTTACATTGGTAGAATAATCCTCAGATAGCGTTTTCATTTTACACTGTGTGCAAAAGTTCTGGCGTGGTCTCTATTCTAATTGATGGCAATTATTTTAATGATCCTTATTCCTTTTTTTTAATGGCAGTCGCTACCATTGGTTGAGACTTCCTCCAAAGAACGGAAATGTGTTTCGTGGAAGAGGTCAATGTTGTCTACGATCAGCAGTTAAGGTTTTTGAATGCCAACAGGTATATTATTCTTTTTAATGTACATTATTGAGCTGGCTTTCCGTGGGACATTTATTAAGAGCAATTAAAGTTGTATTGCTTGTTCCAACAGGTGCTGTGATAGGGACTGTGATTGTTGGAAGAAGTGGCGTGGAACACATTTGTAACTAAAAAGTGGGTAGAAAGCAGCGTTGGAAAAAGTTTAGTATAATATGCTTGAAGTAAACTTTATCCCAGTATGATGGATCATAGTTTCTGGAATTGGTGGAGGTCTACACTGACCATTTAAGTATGACCATTACAAGTTCTGTAATAGATGGTGTATCTACTGCCAATAGCTCCATTTTGTATTGGATCAAACAGTGCCTGGTAAATGGCCAAAATTACTGGGTGACCTGCCATCCCATACGTGTAAGTTGGAAAGCT
The DNA here is from genome assembly GCA_036426205.1 of Ascaphus truei. Taxonomy (NCBI): domain Eukaryota; kingdom Metazoa; phylum Chordata; class Amphibia; order Anura; family Ascaphidae; genus Ascaphus; species Ascaphus truei. Next base: position 8,008 of record WSYH01008206.1, read on the forward strand.
TTAACATAAAGCGTATCGCCTTTTTGGGACTATGGGTGGGGTGTGTGGCTATGTGAGGTGTGTGTGTGTGTGTGTGTGTGTGTGTGGCCAGTGGGTTCCTCCTCAGAGTAAAGTAGAGGAGCACCATGTCTCCTCCATCAGAACCACATTCTTTGTCAGAGTGAGGGCTTTTGAAAGGAAGCCATAAAATAGTCACATACTGTACACATAAAATACAATGAAAAATGTGTTGCCCCATTACTATTGCATTCCTGTGGATGTGATCTTATTTTCCCCTTCCGCATTATTATTATTATTTAAATAAAAAAAAAAAAAAATGTATTACTCCCATTCACTCTCCCTATGTATTTATCTAGAGACCTATGATCATATTGAAGTAGGGGTTGTGTATTTCTATAGCTCTTGCATAAGAATCACTAATTTATATTCATTACATTCAGTGTTGTCATTCTGCTTACAGAAAAGTGTTTACTTAATTTGTTTTATTACGCAGAAGTGTTTTTTTTTTTTTTTTCAGAAGTAGGTGTAATCTTTAAGGATGCTAAATCTGTAAGAGCTGTAAGAGCTGCTCCCAAACTGAGTATATTTATGTACGTGTGGGCAGAGATCAGTGTTTTGCTATTGTAAGCTGCATAGCTGCTGTATTGGATCTATCGAAAAACATCCAACCAACTTTTTTTTTTAATATATTGCACTTGATCCTTTCAAGATTACAAAGCAGAGCGTATTGCTGTAACCTTTATTATACATTTCCATCCTCGGCAGAAGAGCGTCAAACCATATACACTAGCTATCTCCGTTCTGCTTTGTTGTCACGGGAGACCAGGGTTATTAATACCTTTTTATTCCGGGATCATATGATTGAGCAAGACAAGGCGGTAAAATAAATTGTAATTTATTTCACAAAAAGACACAATGGATCACAATTTGCAATGAAAAACATACTTACTGGGATTGGGGCTAACGAAATAAACTTTCTTAGAACGAAATGTTAACTGAAGTCTGTACGAGTCCTTTCCAATGACCGGAAGGTACTCACAAAGGTCTTGAAACGCAATTCGGCATGCAATTCCAGCCACGACCGCTGCGTTCCGTTTTCAGAACTTGGCCAATGAAAAGCGGGACTTAGAACGTTTCTTGAGTTGAAATCTTTGAAGTCGGCTCACGTCTATTCCTCCCAGAGCATCTTTAAATTTGCTGCTGATGGTTTGGCGTGTGGAATCTAATTGGCTGCAAGGTTTCTTATAGATTTTGGAGTCCCAATCACAAACCACTACAGCCAATCAGCAAGTGGGAATTTCCCTGCCAGCCTATCACAAAATTGCTGGTATTCTGATGACGGTGAGTACCTTTTCCAATTCTGCTAAGGGGCATGTGCCAACCTGGTACCTCTGCCTCTTAGCATATTGAGACCCCCACTGTCCCAGGCTCCACAAAGTCTGGGGTTGGGCAAATGGTTGCCGGATAGCCCTTTGTTAGACCAGGACCGGGGTACTCAAGTATAACTGTAGTACTCCTCCCATTCTAATACCTTGGCATCCGTGAGGCTTTCAACTCCGGGACCTGAGCAGACTCAGTGGCTGCAAGCTTGGGAGCCATGTGGTCTCTCGGAACCCCGGGCTTGGAAATCCCACAGTTCATTCACAGGCTACAAGTATATACACTTATCTAATATAAACCTTTAATAAAATATAATGTGACTCCTGTACTTTGTGTTAAAAATGTCTAAGTCTCATTTTCTGGTGTCAGATAGAATAAGAATATATACTCTCTGCTCTTACTAGCCGTATCCCTGCCACACTGTAAAAACCTGACTTTATCTTTATCCTACAAATAAAAGCCTCACAGCTTTTTCACATAGCTGGGGTACTCCCTGAAACCCTATAACCGGTTCAGGGTGACTTGGGCATGAACTAGGCATCCCCTCTTATGCTAGGGACCCCTGTACCGTTCTGGGGATACCTTGATCCCCTATGCCCCGTTTTTACCTTTCTGGTCTGTGCTGAAGCAGGGATCCCTGGCGGTGATTTGCAAGAACGTTTCCAGGGTAGGATTTTGACTGGAGCACTGTGCTTGAATGTGCCCGAAAATCTTACCTGATTCTCGGGTACATCTACATAGCCACAATCTGCCAAGATTTCCTCCTCAATACCCACTCTGAAACTCCCAGCCCCGCAATCTGTTTGCTAGCACTCCTGGAAAGGCAAAAACACAAAAATACTGTATTGTTGCATGATTTACACAGTCACAGTAATGCATATATACGACAGTTAGGTCCAGGAGCTGACACTCTAGGACCTTAAAACACGGATCGGGTAACCAAGTGGGCTTAACCTTTATTACTGAGCCTGGTTACCCCCTCACCGTCACATTTGTCCCCACCAAATCGGGGTTCAAGCAGTATAGCTTTTGCCCCATGGGACTTCGGACCCACAAGAAGGTAAACAACTGCCAGTACAATGTAAAGTCCTCAGGAAGCAGCAGTCCCTAAGGACTTTAGACAAGTGGAGTCTGGTGATTTGGGCAGACACCAAGGGGCGCATGCTCTTAGCAAGGACTGTGGCGAGCAGCACTTCAATTCACCATACACAATTTATGCCACTTGTGCCCAGAAGGGGAAAAGGACATTCACTTGACATCGTTCCTTGCTTGGTTCTATGTATCCATCCAACAAAAAAGCTTTATATTTGTGGACTGACCTGGATTTAGTATCCTAAGGGGATTTGCTGTCCTCTGAGGAAGGGGACATTTAGGCAGGAGTTGTACTACTTCAACATAGACTATATGGATATACGGATGAGCTGCTGTGAGGTTCATTTTGGATATAGAAGGCAAGACTGAGAAATGGTCGCAGGACACGCTCTTCAGAGGCCATCAAGAGCATTTGAGTCTTTTATGTAAATTTGTCAATTAGAATACAAAAAAGGAAGCAAAAACTGACTGACTGTTTCATCAAACAATTAGCCAAGACAAAAAGTGCTCCTCAGTACAGCTAAAACAATGGGTCTAGAAACCTGGGACAGAATATATGTGAAGATTAAAGCGAAATTGAGTGAGTGTTGTTTGATATACAATGTAAACCAATAAATGCAGTGCTGATAAGTGAATAAAGCACTCACAGTAGTACTGATGATGGATGTCTCTGCAATGTCCTTCGTTCCTCAAAAGATACACATAGGAGAAGACATAGCATAATACGTTTTAACAACACAATACACGAAGCTGGGAAAGGAAATTAACTCGCACCTAATGCGTCTTACAACTGGGAGAATGTATTAAGGGTACACCCATACCACTCTGGATCTCTCGTAGGATTCAGCAAACTTTTAAAGTCATATTCCGCCACCTTGGTTGCCTCACTCATCTGTTTCACTTGGTAGTAGGTGCCGGCACTTCCCTGTCTGCGTTTGCTGCAGTATGGTGGCTCGATGGAGTCGGACGTTTCAGTTCCTGATTGCGAAATCCTCAGCGGGCCAAAAACCCTACGCGTTTCGCCATTCCAATCTTCGGCTTCCTCAGGGATTTAACCTTACAACTGGGAGAATGTGCGTTAATTTCTTCTCCCAGCTTTGTGTATTGTGTATTGTGTTATTAAAACGTATTATGACATGTCTTCTCCTACTGTATGTGTATCGTTTGAGGAACCAAGGAGATTGCAGAGAGATCCATCATCAGTACAGTTGAGTGCTTTATTCACTTAGCAGCACTGCACTTATAATAATAGCATGTTCTTGTATAGCGCTGCTAGTTATACATAGCGCTTTACGGAGACATTTTGCAGGCACAGGTCCCTGCCCCGTGGAGCTTACAATCTATGTTTTTGGTGCCTGAGGCACAGGGAGATAAAGTGACTTGCCCTAGGTCACAAGGAGCCGACACCGGGAATTGAACCAGGCTCCCCTGCTTCAAACTCCGGGCCAGTCAGTGTCTTTACTCACTGCGCCACTCCTTCTCCTTGTATATCAAACAACCCTCACTCAATTGCGCTTTTATCATCACATACATTTGCCAATTAATCAGGTGATGGACCCAAAAAGTTTGTGTTGTCTAGAAGTTTATCCAGATATACCAATTTCAGAAGGAAGACCTCCACTCAGGACAGGTTATGCAAAGAGTAGTTGCAAGCCTTTCTGAAAAATAATATAAATGGAAAAATCAAGGCAAGATTAAAATGTACTCTAATTTCAGAAAGTTTGTCTTGAGCGTAGAGTATGCCTATCCACACCCTCACCTATTGCGTAACAGGAATTGATGCGAGGGATGTCTAGGAAGGAGAGCAAACAGAATATCCCAAGAAAGGGATCGTAAAAGGCCCCAGTTAGACCTGCACTCACTGCTTATAATGTAATGGACCCATAATGTCCACAAATATAAATATTCCTTAATGCAGCCACCACCAAGTGAAGAGCTGAGGATTCCCTGATCAGGTGATTAATACAAAGGATGCATCATTAATCCAACATTGCCACCAGGGTGAGGTGGTATTCTAAATGGATAAATAAAATCATTCTTTATTCAAACGAAGATACACTTAAGGTGTGGTTATACATAAACAAAGGAGAAAACAGAATATTTTATTCCTTGCACTCGATACCGGTGTGAACAAGATAAATGAATTAACTTAAAACCTAACCTGGTTATACATACAGTGAATACAAATTGTAAAACTATGGTGAGAGGGTCGCTATATATTTAAAGTGCTAATGTATATAATAAATATATAGTCAAGGGGAGTAGCTACAGATGTATATGCATGTATATACCAGAGATGGAGACTATTCCTATTTTTCATTTATTGCTATAATAATGGTTTCAGCAGTCTAGTATTCAGTGTGCTGTATGTCTCCTTTAAGGTATTGCTAATCTTTAGGTTCTTTAAACATCTCAAATGATCGTGTGTAGTCTATGCTGAATTGTATCTATTCTGATTTTCGTGTTAAAAAAATACATACATACATACCTCGACAAATTCAGTCGCCTCATTGCCTGGGTTGAGTGCATTTTGTCCGCTGTCAAGTGCTTACCGGCCACGGGGTGGTGCAGCATCTCCTGACTTTCTCCTGCAAGTCCTGTGTCTCCCTCTGCAAATACCATTAAAATGGCTGCGCCTATCCTATGCCCTGGGAAGACGAGTTAATTGAGAGGTTCGCGAGGGTCCGTTTTCTAACCACTTTAGATCTTACAAAGGGTTATTGGCAAATCCCGTTAACAGATTCAGCAAAAGAGAAAACAGCCTTCTCCACACCTGATGGCCTCTTCCAGTATACCATTTTACCCTTTGGCCTTCATGGGGCACCTGCAACCTTCCAAAGCTTGATGAATAAATTGTTACAGCCGCACTCGAACTATGCGTCCGCGTACTTAGATGATGTGGTAATTCATAGTCCAGATTGGGACTCACATCTACTAAAGGAATATATCTCCTATACCGATTCTGCCTGTTTTCTGCCTCTTGATAGTAAGCCTCCATTTGTGAGCCTTTTTTCTGTTTTATAAAGTACTTTGTGTGATCTGCACTATGTCTTTGTATCTCTTTGTCCGAGACTGCTGACTACCACCACAGAGTATCCAGGGCTACTATCAACACTGGATTGGTTTAATCATTGCCTATATTTTTCTGCTCTATTGTCAGTAGGAACTTTTGGAGTTTTTGATTTCTTATTTTCACTGTTTAGCATTATTGCACTATGTAGATTTCTTTTTATTGTTTCCTTCTTCGCTCCCCTGGATTTGGAGAGCCAACCCAGCTAAATGTTCAGTCGGCTTGGCAGAAGCAAAATATCTTGGCTATGTTGTGGGAAGGGGGACTGTAAAACTCCAGCTCAATAATGTAGAAGCCATTGAAAATTGGCCCCATCATCTAAAAAAAAAAACAGATTAGGACATTTCTAGGCATTGTGGGTTACTACAGGCGATTTATACCCCATTTTGCAACCCGGGCTGCACAGTTTTCAGATTTAGTAAAAACAACGATGTGGTAAAATGGAGCAGTGGTGCGGAGACCGCATTTTTAGACCTATGTATAGCGCTCTGTAGTCACCCAGTCTTGGTAGCCCCTGATTTTACAAAATATTTTTTTCTGCAAACGGATGCCTCCGAAGTAGGTCTTGGAGCAGTCCTGTCCCAGTTTGTTGGAGATGAGGAACACCCGGTCTTGTATTAAGTTGCAAATTGTGTCCCCGCGAACAAATGTATGCCACGGTAGAAAAAGAATGTTTGGCCGTAAAGTGGGCAACAGACACTTTAAAATATTACCTATTAGGCAGGTCGTTTACGCTCATTACAGACCATGCACCATTACAGTGGATGCATAGAAACAATGAAAAGAACTCTAAAGTTACCCGCTGGTTTCTATCATTACAACCTTTCAACTTCACAGTGCAGCATCGGCAAGGCATACTGCACGGTAATGCGGATGCACTTTCTAGGGTGCACAGTCTCGGTGCACGGGCTGCTCCACTCGGTAATGTTATGCTGGGGAGGGAGATATGTGACAGAGTCATAGACTCTGTATACATTAGTAAGAGGTGGCAGTATGCCTGCTTTCCAGTATGCGAGGAGTTAACCCCACTGATTAGGCAGTCCACAGGTGATCTTAAGTAAGCGCACCTGCTTTTAAAGCTGCAGTTCAGGCAATATCCTGCATGTGTGTTTTTTTTTAAATAAATCAGTTCTGTAGTAAGAAAAAATACTTTTAGCATTTTCTGTTTTAAAAAAAACAACTTTGAAAGACCAATTTTCTTGTATTCTATTTTAACAACCATTTACTAAGGCACTGCCCCTTCATGTCCTGTCACAAGCCCTGGCACACCCCTTTGTGAGCCCTGCCATCTCTCTTGCACATGTCCGTGCAGGAGTGCTCATGAATATTCATGAGCTTCCACTGAGTGATAGAAACAGAGGAAATACATTCCCCATATTTAAAGATGTCGCCAAACTTTGCCGATCAATAGACGGAGAACGAATTGACTAGCAGCTATGCAGTTCTTTAGGTAAGTAGAGATTGCCCACATGAAACTATTGAAGTTAAAAAAAAAACTATAATTAAAAAAAAAAAAAAAAAGCCTGAACTGCAGCTTTAAAAGAGGAAGAGGAAATGCCTCTGGAGCAGCAGTCTCTCTCAGACACTGAGAGAGGACAGAGGAGAGCTGACAGACAGACACAGGTTGCTCATTTATGCTGTCCCGAGGGGAATAAAGCTCCCAGGTAAGGAGCCAAGTGGTGTTACCGAATATTATTGATCTGGTTTACTTTAGCTTGCCAGCCAGGTAGATAGACTGAACTTTTGTTTAGTTAGTTCCCCTAACGGGGATAGGCTTTTGGTTTATGTTTTGTTTTACTTAAAGGGACAGCGCACCCATTGTTTTTTGTTATATTTTTAGACAAATAAAACCAACAGCATATTATTTAACCGGAAAAATTGTGTTGCCTCCTCACTAACCACTGTCATCCTGCCACTATACATACATACGTACGTACGTACGTACGTGTGTGTGTGTGTATATGTATATGTATATATATGTGTGTGTGTGTGTGTGTGTGTATATATGTGTATATGGGTATATATATATGTATATGTGTATGTATATATGTATATATCAAATAGTTTGCACTCATAGTTTCTCAAATGAAGGCAGATTCTCGTCCCATATAGAAGCATACACGAGGTGACCAGGGAAATCCAGGTAAAAAAGAGACAGCACACCACAGTATAATGAATAAATAAAGTGTATTAACAACACAGGGCAGCCAACGTTTCGGTCCTCAGAGTGGGACCTTCCTCAGGGCGGTGCACTGCGGTGTGCTGTCTCTTTGTTACCTGGATTTCCCTGGTCACCTCGTGTGTGTGTGTGTGTGTGTATATATATATATATGTATATGTATATATATGTATGTTTTGTCATTTGGATGTAGCACTGGGCACCCCCTGTTTGTTATATTCACTTGCCACAGCCCAGTGGCACTCTATTTTACATTACATATAGTCAAGTTTAGGTGGGTGTGGGCATTTGAGCTTGCTGGGTTTGTGTGTGCATATATATATATATATATATATGCAAATATATATATATATATATATATGCAAATATAGCTGTATGCTCATCTGCATGTCTTAGGCAGGTCTGCAACCCCGCCTTTCCCCATTATCACCCAGCATACAGCACTTTCACTGCAGCAAGGGATTCTAGGAAATGACATGCAAATGAGCACACACTGTCACTTTTTGCCTCAATAACCATTTTTAACATGGTTCCCTATAGGCTTAAGCTTGCTGCATGGTCACAGCTTTGAGCACAGCCAGGTTTAAGGGCATACCCAGAAACCACCACAGACAGCTGTTTTCGACCTTGATGGGTATCATCAGTGTGGGGTTGATTTTACTGGGAATCAGAGAGGCTATGGGATAGGCTAAACCATAATACTGAGTTAAGTATATAATAAGGAAATAATACAAAACAAGATGACCCACTTTTAAAGGAGCGAAGAAAGGTTGTAAAATACAAAAACACCTCCACAGGAAAGCGGATACATAGCAATATATCTGTATGGACTCCATCCTGGCATGGTCTACAAATAGGCACGTCTGCAACCACCGCCTTTCCCATTAACAAACCACACCACCCGCATACAGCACTTTCACCTGCGCAAGGAATTCTACTGAAGATGACATTCAACATGAGCCACACACTTGTCAGTTTTTTGCTCTCAATAACCATTTTTAACATGGTTCCCTATAGGCATGTTAAAAATGGTTATTGAGGCAAAAAGTGACACTGTGTGCTCATTTGCATGTCATTTCCCAGAATCCCTTGCTGCAGTGGAAGTGCTGTATGCTGGGTGATAATGGGGAAAGGCGGGGTTGCAGACCTGCCTAAGACATGCAGATGAGCATACAGCTATATTTGCATATTTGCTTTCCTGTGGAGGGTTTTTGTCACTTTTTTTACTCACCATAACTTAACTCAGTATTATGGTTTAGCCTATCCCATAGCCTCTCTTGCATTCCCAGTAAAATCAACCCCACACTGATGAGACCCATCAAGGTCGAAACAGCTGTCTGTGGGTGGTTTTCTGGGTATGCACTATTTATATATTGTGGGGCTGTTGTGTGTGTATTTTTTTTATTGTGGGTAGCGGGGGTGGGCGAAGTGGGTATTAGCCCCAATGGTGGTTGTTTAGGCATTGCGGGTGGGTAGCGGGAGGGCTTAACCCCTTCATGATCGTAGCGGTATTAACCGCTATGGTCATGAAGGGGTTAAATCTACCCGCAACCCCCCTACAAGCCCTAAACAGCCATTAAGGGCCAAATACCTCCTTCACCCAACCCCGCTACCCACAATAAACCTGACACGGCTGGTTAAACCCTTCATTGCCTTAGCGGTTAGCCGCTAAGGTAATGAAGTGGGCTTTAAATGCATTTTTCCTGCCTCAGATGCATTCCGAGGTGATTCGGTGCTGGTATTAATGGGTATCAGCTCCGGAGACCCCCGGCATTAATCCCAGGCAGGAAAATGGCCTGATTTTTTTCTAAGTGTCGACCTTGCCGATGCTTCTCCCCCAGCAACTTGCCAACTTTAGTTGGCGGGCTGGATTGCCATACAAATCTCAATTCTAGAGTGCCGATCAGCAGCGAAAAGCTGATTGATGCTACTAGAATTGAGCGCGTTTCAGAAAGTGCCCATAAGTGGCGAAAAGTGGCTTATCGGCAACCGGCTGCCGAAAAGTTTTTTTCGGTTAAAAAAAATGCCGATTTTTCGAGCTTATCGGCGCTTTCTGAATCGGAGAGGCAATATTAGCGAGAAAATGGAGAAAAACGGCTTTTCGGTGCTTACTGCATGAGGCCCTTAGTCCCAATTTAAGGCCAGAAACACTGTATTTCTCTATATGGGGTTTATTTACAAGGATTAAATCATACACCAACAGGCCCACTGTCCCTTTAAGTCCAAACAAAACATAAAAATAACTCCTATTCCATTTATGGAAAATAACTCTACTTGCTTCAGCCCTTTCTAACCACAGCTGGCCAACTATTCTGGTTCCCAGCTTAAAACATGCCCTGGCGTAAGCAACAATGTATACAGTCTCTGCACACAATAATAAAGGGGTTTGCTTATCTGTAAGACCAGGTTTTGAGCAGACAAACCCACTTCAGCACGGCTTTGCGTCTTTTCTGCCTTCGTCTGTGATTCAAATCTAGGCAGTCCCTGCAGGCTGCACAACCAGCATCCAGCGGGCCTGTGGGTCTGCGCCAGCTTCACTTGCTGTGGAGCACTTCTCTGTCCCCCTCTCTGGGACAGCAATCTATCACCCTGTATCTCTCAGCATGTGTCTCTCACACATGGCAGCTCTCTGTAGTCACTTCCTGACTATTAAAAACTCTATTAGCAATCAGGAGTTCAGCCTTCCTAATTAGGCATCAGCTGAGCAAGCTACTTCTAAGGAGGATTAACTCTCAGAGCTGAAAAGGTCCCTTACTGCACTGTTCCAGCACCTAGAGGATAGTGATGGTATAACATATCCCTCACCCCAGTGAAACATTGTCCTGTCAGCGGCCTGTGCACCATTCCCATTCACCAGCCTCTTTATCATAGACATCTGACATCCATCTTTTCCTCCTGTGCTCAGAGTCTCTTTATACCATTGTCTTCATGGACATTGGCTTCTTTGGCATCTAGACACTCGGCCCCGGCCAATGCCTTTTCCTGTAGTGGAGACACTTGTGCAATCCTGTTCCTCAGAGCCTCACTCCATTCTAACACTATCGTCCTATTTTCAATGGACTCCTTCTCAAGGGTCTTCTTTGTATTAGGAACCTCCTGCTGGGCAGCATTGGGGTCCAACGTAGCATCCCACTCAGTTTTACTTTACCCAGCTTTGTTTGGAACGTGCTTGTCTCTCGCTAAGAAACTTCCCATTCCTTTATGCAAGTCTACGAGTCCTACAGGCTGTTATTCAGAGGAACAGTCTTACTGGACCTCCTGTCATGCAGGAAGTGAGAACCGGACAACTCCTCAGGACTTGAACTCCTGGACATCTCCTCGGAAGTCAAGTGATGTTCAACTAAGGTGACGGACTGCTCAGCGTCTCTGGGACACTCTGGCTCACCCACTTCTGGATGGTGCGGGGAAGACCCCTCAGGAATCTGTCTATGACGACTCTTTCGACAACTGCGGCGGTGGTACATACCTCAGCCTGGAGCCACTTCCTTGCAGTGTGTATAAGGTCATAGAGTGGGGAGTCTTCTCTCTATCGTAATGCCAGAAGTGGAACCGTTGGGCCAGAACCGCGAGGGTAACCCCTAGCCGTGCCATAATCTCCGCCTTCAGGGTGCCATAGTTTTTTGCTTGCTCTGGCTCCAAGTCATAATAGGCTTTTTGTGAGTCAACCACCAGGAAAGGAGCAAATATTCCAGCCCACTGCTCTGCTGGTCACCCTTTGTGTACTGCAGTGCACTCGAAAATTGACAGGTACGCCTCAACGTCATCGTCCATCGTCATTTCCTGAATGAGGTGCCATTTTATCTGGTGAGTGACCTGTGGGGTCTGCTAGTCTGGGTGGTAATTCTCTCTCCCAACACTAGGAGCTCCTGGTGTAGGCAAAGTTGTGCCTCGTGTTGCTCCTCCTTTAGAGTTTGATGTGGAGACCGCGCATCTGCTCTACTAACAATGCAATGCTTTCATTTTGGGACTTTGTCATTTGTTGTAAACCTTGCATTATGGTAGCAGCACACTTTGTTTGCTGCGCTGTAGAATAGCCGTTTTCTCTGCTTGGGAACAAAGTACCGAGGTTAAAAATTCTTTCTAACCACAGCTGGCCAACTATACTGGTTGCCAGCTTAAAACATGCCCTGGCATAGGCAACAATGTATACAGTCTCAGCACACAATAATAAAGGGGTTTGCTTATCTGTAAGTCCAGGTTTTGAGCAGACGTCACCGCTTCAGCGCGGCATTGCATCTTTCCTTCTTTCCTCTGGGATTCAAACTCAGTTAGTCCCAACAGGCTCCACAACCAGCGTCCACCGGGCCTTGGGGTCTGTGCCAGCTTCACTTGCTGTGGAGCACTTCTCTGTCCCCCTCTCTGGGACAGCAATCTCTCACTCTGTGACTCTCAGCATGGCAGCTCTCTGTAGTCACTTCCTGACTATTAAAAAACCCATGAGCAATCAGGAGTTCAGCCTTCCTAATTAGGTATCAGCTGATCTAGCTACTTCTAAGGCCACGTTCACACAGGGGGCTTTGCGACGCTGTTGACATATGCTGACCTTCACGCTGCTGGCATATGTCTTCAGATGTAATCTGCCTGTTAGTTGGACACAGCAGCACCCCGGCTCTATGCCACGTTGTCCTCCGACCCCACAATATACAACACAACCCTCCGCCTGGCGCTCCGCACCGCTTCAAGGAAAGTGTGGGTAATTAATACCTGATGCTCTCTTAAAAATATATATATATATATATATATATATATATATATATATATATATATACACATACATTACAACAAACAGTCCCAATCGCTGATGCCTCTGAATGCACTCAGATCACCTCTTGGGTGATCCCTGAAAATCATGAACAAAGTAAATAAAAGGCACAAACTTGTCAATGTCCCAGATAAGTGCTGGAAAATTTCAAAGATGGTCTACAGAAGGAGCCCAGTGTGCCGGCTCGCAGCACACGGGAGGTAGAGGAGATGAAAATTGATTGCTCAATAGCTGATTATACCGCTGATGCGCCCAGCACACGGCCACGTACATGGACGCGAAACAGGAGAATCTTCTAATACACCTATTTTTCCACTTAAAAAAAGAGGTTGTCACGCTATACTCTTACATCATAACACATGCAGGGAGAACCTCTTGTTCAGCTGTTTGCTGCTTGCTGTTGTGAGTAGCTGCTTGCTCCCGTTTGGTGTCCGTGCACGCGGCTGCGTGCTGGGCACATCAGCGGTGTAAGTAGTGGTTGAGCAATCAATTTGCATCTCCTCCACCTCCCTTGTGCTGCGAGCGGATGTCCGGGTGCGCTGTCCTCAAGTGCGAGGTGGAGGGAGAGGGAGAGGGGGTGAGAGAAAGAGAGAGAGAGAGAGAGAGAGGGGGAGGGAATATAGAGAGAGAGGGAGAGGGGGATATAGAGAGAGAGGGAAAGGGGGAAATAGAGCCATCCTGCAACGCGACTACCAGCTAGCGGAGAAAGCCTCGGCCCCGCTGAACGCCTGCAACAAGTGCAGGTATGACAACAAGGTCCGTTATCGGGGGACGAAATCCCAGAGATGCCGTTCTCTTACTTAACCTAGGGATTCCAGGCAAACACAAGCTGGCCGACCACTGCGCAATGGAGACTTTGAAGTCGAGTCCCAGATGCCAGGCCTCCCGGTCTACCGCATATGAGACACAGATGGCCGGGTAAAGGTCTGGCACAGAAATCATTTGCTGCCCTTTTCACAAGTAGGAGACATTAACCCCGAATCAGAGACAATAGTTATCTCCAGTGAGCCAGAGGTGTCTGAAGAGTAATTGGATCCACTTGCTAAATCAATCAGGATCCTATGGAATGAACCTCCGCTGGTTCCAATAAAGACCTCCTTAAGGAGCCGGGTAATGGGTCCGCGCCTCATGTACCCACACCTGTGGCTTCAACAAGCCATCCTCTGGATCCCAAAGCCCAAGTTTTGTGTCCAGTAGAGACTTTACAGAGACTGAGTATTCACTTAGAGATGGGTCAAGGCCCCAGGACTATGATAGACTTTCCCAAGTGGGAACCACTGAAGAAGAGTCTCGCAGAAGTCAGCGAGAAAGATGCCCTCCTACTAGAGTGATCAGCTAGGGGCACCCATTACGAGTCTCAGCAGCTGTCTAAGAGCAGGCTGGTGTCTGTAATAGCTATGCTCACAGAACTCTGCAATATTGTTTAAAGCACTGATTTCGTTAAGTTATATAATATGTACAGCATTTTTATTATATAAACTATGATATGTTACATTGTTCCAAGCAGGAACATTGAAGTCTCCACCAGCGGGAGGATGTAGCCAGGTCCCCCTTGCCCTTATCTCTTTATGTTTGAGCAGGGGGGATAAAGGGCTGCTGCGGGGGTGATCGGAGTGGTTGCAGCTGATGCAGGGAGAGTGGAGGGCCGACCGGGTCACCGGAGCTTGTAGGCCGGACGCTGGTAAAGGCGCCACCATTTTAGAATTAGCCGCACATGAGCTGTGGGCTCACAAGTTGCAGCGGCCATGTTGGCACACCCCGCGCATGCGCACTGGCTAGGGTAGTTGCGGTGGCCATTACAATAAGCTCTGCAGGGGGACTACTGTCCCAGCAGTACCAGGGGCTGCAGCACCACATGTTGCCAGGTAGACAATAGGGCTAGAAGAATCTCGGCTGTAGGAAATTCCTACTTTTGGCGTGCCTAGGACCACGCCAGTCAGAAATAGGATGCAGAGGGGTGCAGGTGGCATCCCAGACTAGGCCAGATACCCCTAACTTAGGCCCCAGATATGCCCTGACTCACAGTAGGTTGTTGCTGCTACAGGGAAAACCCATAGCTAGGGACATTTCCTCAGTAGCTGCTGATAGTCAGGGTCTAGCACCGGTGAGACGTCACACAGTGATTGCGACTGGGACCAGACTATCATCGCAGTAAAAGACTTTCAAAGGTGAGACCGTCTTACCGGAGTTCACCGAACCCAGAGGTGGATGCCTTCGCGGATGACTACGACGTTGGATCAGATGGATCCCGGTTTGTTATTCAGCAGTACCCTAGGTGCAGGAGCCCTGGGCAGGTACCTCAACAAGTGCACCAACAGTTCACCGGATAGCGTTATTCAGGATTATTGGTGCCAAGCACACTATGTACATTGGGGACACTCAACTGGTGTATTGGTTTTGTGTCTGTGGGCTATATACTGTGGGGTACAAGTTGCTTTTCCTTAGTTCAGTAAAACCAGTTATTATATACCCCAGGTGTGGTTATTATTGGTATCGTTCCTGTGTGGGGCTTATCCCACCATGTTGGGATCCCTCGCATGTGGAGGTGCTGCACCAAGGCAAACGAGATATCACCCCAGGCTCCCAGTGGCGGAGGCTCAGGCCTTCTGGTAGCCAAACAGGTAACAGCAGTTCTGGTACAGAAGTTCTTTCCATGATGGGGGGAAAAGGGGCTACATATACAAACATACATACATACTTAGGTAATAGAAAAATAGCATAAACAAGACACTCAAGTCTTAAAATGTAAAGAAAAAAGTTTAATGCAAAAAATAAATAAATCAGTGTTTGTTACTATCAAAAATCTTGAAAAATGTTCTTGATAGAACAAAAATGTCAATATTTTTGCATTCAGTGCCTTGTTTATTTTCTCGCGCTCTCTCCATGTATTTAGTGTATTGAAAACTAGAACAAAATGTTCTATGTAGAAGCTCAAAAAATAGAATCCATCTGACTTGTTAAAACAGAAATGACAATTTTTGCAGTTTATTGAAATGTGATCAATGTTTCATTGATTACGGCCACTTTCATAAAGTCTGGAGGAAGGTAGTTGTGACTTCTGAAACATTTGTACCATTATATTTATCTTTATAAAAAATGGAATTATGCCAGTGTGAAGTTTGATGAATGCCGTGTTTTTTTACATTACGTAATGTTTTTACATTACTTAGAAAGGGGGTTTGCATGTGATTTTGCTTCCATAAGTCATAATTTAGAAAGGACATCATCATCGCTGTTTTTTATCTGATTCCTAATCTTGAGAAACTTGATGAAGTACTGTATTCAGTACTCTTCCAGTGTTGGAGAGTCCTACTAAATATTGTAAATCAATGCATTCAAACCCTATCGTACATTTGGGGGGTTAGTACTAGTGTACTAAGGTTCCATAGGCATTAAGATAAGATATTTTTGTGACGTCACCTGAGGTTTTGGTGTCCTTCTGGCAGAAACGAACAGGAAGAAGCTTTCTTCCTGTTTGGGCGTGGGCTCATTTGTTGAGCGGGGGACTTTTTGATGGAGCAGGCAAGGGTTAGTCTGGCAGAGCAATGGGCCCAGATGGACGACCGGGCCCCTCTCATATGACTGGACATTGGTTGCCCCAGCTCTTCCCTTCTGTCAGGTGCCCTGAATGCACATTAAGTTAGGTTTATGTATCCTTGTCTGGATGAATTCCCCTAGCCCTGCTAAAGTGCCAGCAGGGTTAACAATATTGTATTATCGGTAATTGTGTGCTAAATAATTTAGCTGTTTGATATGTTTTCTTGCTCCTTGTCTAAACTTTATGCACACGATACATACAGTTTCTTTCTAAAAAAGCGGAGGTGGCAGACACCATAGTATAAGCATCAGAAAACTAAGATCTGCCGAGAATACTTCAGGCATGACTGAATAGAATTGTTGTCCACTGCAATTCTGACAGAAAAATAATAGAACTTTAACCATAAAAGGAGCCGATAAAAAGGAACATGAAATGTACATCTCCTAGTACAATTCAACAAATTCAATCCAACAAATGAAACAAGTATGGGGAAAGTAGTTGTTTATTCTATCTTAAAACATTTTTTTTGCTTGATTTATAAGCTATGTAATTAGAATAAAAGACAACCAGAGATTTATATTACATTAGTTCTGATAGCCCAGAGGTGTCACTGGGAGGGCTTGCTAGGGCCCTCTCCCCAAGGCTGGTATGTGTCAGTCTGTGATTAAGGCAAATTAATTTTACCCGGAGAGCTCAATACAGGGTAATTACAGCAGCTGATTGGCTGCAGCTTTGTGGGCTTTTGGAATAGAGGGGGTATACAGTAAGTACAGGTATCTTTGCAAGGCTTCTTCACATTTTCCTGAGGAGCACAGACACATACTATACTGTAGCTGTCTATTGAGACATCAACGGCTGCAGAGCAGGAAATTAGGAGCACTAAAAACTTGAAACTGCTTGAAACTTTCAGCCAACAGGCTGAAAAGAGGCACATTGTGGCTACAGGAGGGCCTGGTGACAGCAGTTGGCCACTTGCAACGGAACCCTTAGATGATGCTGGAAGTCTGGCGAAAATGTAACCATGTATTTTTTTATAACGCTGTGCCTAGGAAATACTTGAAAACGAGAGTTAACTCTCAATGTATTACTTCCTGGTAAAAATATTTTTATACATGTAGCGCACTTTCCCCCACCACTCTGGAGATATGGCAGCTACTGTGTGTGTGGTGCGCTACCTGTGGCTCACAGGAGGTCTGAGCCTCCGCTGCTGGGAGCCTGGGATGTGCCTGATCCATCTGATGACAGCGCCTGCACCTGTGCGGGTTCCTACTATGTTGGATAACCCCGCCACAGAACCCAATACAATGATACACACACTGATAAGAATAAATTTACAGTATGCATAAGAGAAAGGACAACCCACCCAATGTGTGAGACAGTGCTGCCCCACAACTAACGTGTGTAAAGTTGGTGTACTTGTTGATACCTGCCGGGTACTCTAGCACCGGTAGCGCTGACTGTAGACAAAGGGGGCTGTCCAGTCCCACTCCGTCGTCGTCAGCGACGAGTCCGCCTCCACGTTGGGTGGTGTCCATCAGGAGTGTCCCAGCTTTTAGTCCCCACAGAACCTATTCTGTATTGGCCGCCTCTAGGAGGTCCACTGCGCATGCACGATCTTGCACTGCACATGTGCGAGCCTAGCAACATGGCGGCACCCTACGAAGGGAGCCGCCGGTGACTCGGTCACATCTCTGACCGCAGCTGTCTCTCCTCACACCCAACCAGCACCTGTCCCTGCCTCCGCTAATACACACAGACACGCCGTGAGTTAAAGAGACTGAAGGGGGACCTGGCCACATAAATAGATGAAAATGCGCATCAGGGGTAGGGCTGCACATCAGCACTCATCCTGTCTTCCGAACAGATTTTGCCCCAGCCCATACCGATCACATGCTCTGGTGTACTCCAATTAGGAACCCACCAGATGAAGGTCAAGAGGAAGAGGTTTATTACTTCTAGGGAACAGAATGCAACACCTTGTGGGCACCAAGGAGAAGCATTGCTCAGGGCACATTTCTGGATTGTCGGACAGAGATGAGGACAGAGCCAATCAGGATTAGATGGCTACCATGGCAGCAAGGCCCGCCGGTACCTTTGCAATGCAATAAACCTGTCATCCCCAAAGACAGACAAGCAGAGGAGAGGAAATGCTTCTGCCTGGGAAGCAGGAGGCTTTGGAGCAACGACTGAAGTTATGGGAGAGGTGCCAGTTCTAGGCAGTCACACATAGCCTCTATTGCTCAGAACCCACATTTTCCTCATCAAATATACAGTAGTTGTGTCAAAAAGAGTGCTACTGGTAGGGTGACCAGATTTTGAAAATGAAAAACCGGGACACATTTTTTTTTTACATAACAGTTTATTTATTGTAGTACACTTATACTTTACTACCATTAGTCAGATGCTGAGACAGATCTAGGAAAGAGTAGAGTGATTCTGGCAGCAGAATTTAGGATAGATTGTAGGGGAGACAGTTGAGAGGCAGGAAGGCCGGACAGCAGGAGGTTACAGTAATCAAGACGGGAGAGAATGAGGGCCTGAGTCAGAGTTTTAGCAGTCGAGCAACAGAGGAAAGGGCGTATCTTTGTTATATTGCAGAGGAAAAAGCGACAAGTTTTAGAAATGTTTTGAATGTGAGGGGCGAATGTGAGAGAGGAGTCGAGTGTGACCCCTAGGCAGCGTGCTTGGGCTACTGGTTGGATGATCGTAGTTCCAACAGTAATGTGGAAGGAGGTAGTAGGGCCAGGTTTGGGAGGAAGTATGAGGAGCTCTGTTTTAGCCATGTTGAGTTTAAGGCGATGGAGGGCCATCCAGGATGATATAGCAGAGAGACATTCAGAAACTTTGGTCTGTATAGCAGGTGTAAGGTCAGGTGTTGAAAAGTATATTTGTGTGTCGTCAGCATAGAGGTGATATTTAAACCCAAAAGATGTTATTAGGTCACCTAGAGAGAGTGTGTACAGAGAAAAGAGAAGAGGTGTGTGTATTATATAGTATATGCAAGTGATCCAATGCTAGGTAAAAACCATCTCTATATCATCATTGAAGCCTTTGCTGTGTGTATTATATAGTATATGCAAGTAATCCAATGCTAGGTAAAAACCATATTTGAATGCTGTTTTCTGTCTACCCCTAATCAAATTAAGTGTTGCCACCTAGGCAGGGAACACCCTGTGTAGAAAACCATTTGTTTGAATGTGCCTCAGATGTGCTAATTAAGCAGACAGAACCACACTGTCAGGTGACTTTTTAGGCCTATATAAACCCAGTCAGAACAGCTAGTCTGCTTGCAGCCCATATCCAAGTGGCCCATTATAAGTGGCATGACTACTGAACAACTGAAGTTTAAAAGGAAGTTCAAAAGAAGTGAGGAAGAAGTGGCCACCCCATCTGGCCCTGATTCCTGCATTTGATCTACGCTGGAAAGGAGGATATCATCAATACCAGACTGCATCATTACTGCTGTGATGCTGCCTTTACCATTTATATTTGCTGTGACTTCACTTCTTCTCAAATTATGCATTTCTTTTTATCAGCCTCAGTATGTCTCTAACTCCATTCATATATCTCCATCTCTCCTTCCTTCACCACTTCTCTGTTCACATGAACTCCTTTCTTACCTGCGTCCTCTGACACCACACAGCTATATCCCCTGCACTAAAAAACACCACTACAAATCATCCTCACACATTCTCTTTCTATCCATGCTTCTCCTCCTTGCTTCTGGGGATATCTCTCCCAATCCTGGTCCCTGTCTTATTCCTACATGCGCTCGTCCTCGCCTGCCAACTGCAACCTCTACTCCTTCTGGTGTCAACCCCTCCAACCTCATACCCATCCCCTGCCACCCTCCCTCCTCTCTCCCTTTCTCCTGTGCCCTTTGGAATGCTCGCTCCCTCTCTAACAAGTTCCCCTCTGTGCATGACTTCTTTCTCTCTCACTCCCTGCTTCTCTTTGCTATAACTGAGACCTGGCTCACTCAGTCTGACTCTGCTCTGGAAGCTGCCCTCTCCTACGGTGACCTTTCCTTCTCCCACACTCCGCGCACTGATGGCAGGGGTGGAGATGTGGGGCTCCTGCTCTCCTCTCTCTGTCGTTACCGAACCCTTCCTATTCCTCCCTCTCTTGCTTTTCCCTCCTTTGAGGCTCACACTGTCCAGATTTTCTCTCCTCTCCCTGTTCATGTGGCGGTCATCTATCGCCCACCTACCTCTACTCATTCCCCTTCTGCCTTTCTCTCTCACTTTGAATCCTGGCTCTCTTTCTTCCTCTCCTCAGACTCCCCTGTTCTTCTCCTTGGGGACTTCAATTGCCACATTGATGACCCCTCTCTCCCTTGGGCTTCCCGCTTTTTTCTGTAACCTCTTCTTTTGGCCTTCAACAGTGGACTGCAGCCAGCACCCACAAGGATGGCCACAACTTAGACCTGCTTTTCACTAAGAACTTCTCTCTCTCCGATTTCTCCATTTCCCCTTTTCCTCTCTCTGACCATCATCTCATCTCATTCTCTCTATCTCGCTTCTCCCCTTCTCCACCTCCATCTACACCCCGGTTCTGCAGAAACCTGCGCTCTATTCACTTTGGTAGGTTGGTAATTTGAGCGGAGCGCTGTGTGTCTCGTGAACATGAAAGAAAAAATATATATAATAGTGCAGATGGTATAAACAAATGAAGTCTCAAGATAACTCTGCAATGGTGGTACTCACAATTGACAATGTCAATATAAAGCGTATCAGAGACACTTCTCTCTCTGATAGGAGCCCTTTAATGGATTCCCCCTCAGAGTGGTGTCTTGATAACGTATCAGGAAGCTTGTTTGTGGTCAGGGTTTAACTCCCAAGGTTTATGTAGAAGGAAAGAGAGAACGCACAATGGTACAGTATGATCTAAATAATGTATTAGCAGCAATGAACAAACATATGCATGATGCACTCACATTTCCAATATGCTTTACGTTCGAGGGAGAGGACAGCTGGTTGTAGAGAGTGCCAGTGTCTCCAGGAGCGGCGGAGACTTCATTTGTTTATACCATCTGCACTATTATATATATTTTTTCTTTCATGTTCACGAGACACACAGCGCTCCGCTCAAATTACCAACCTACCAAAGTGAATAGAGCGCAGGTTTCTGCAGAACCGGGGTGTAGATGGAGGTGGAGAAGGGGAGAAGCGAGATAGAGAGAATGAGATGAGATGATGGTCAGAGAGAGGAAAAGGGGAAATGGAGAAATCGGAGAGAGAGAAGTTCTTAGTGAAAAGCAGGTCTAAGTTGTGGCCATCCTTGTGGGTGCTGGCTGCAGTCCACTGTTGAAGGCCAAAAGAAGAGGTTACAGAAAAAAGCGGGAAGCCCAAGGGAGAGAGGGGTCATCAATGTGGCAATTGAAGTCCCCAAGGAGAAGAACAGGGGAGTCTGAGGAGAGTGAATGAATGGCAGGACAGGCAATATAAAGCGTGGCTGACCAATAGGAAGAGGGGGCAGGCCTGGAGGAATGCATGGAGCTGTCCTGGATAGGCTGTCCAAAGGAGGATACAGGTGAGCAGTCTTTATGAGCGGAGCGCTGTGTGTCTCGTGAACATGAAAGAAAAAATATATATAATAGTGCAGCTGGTATAAACAAATGAAGTCTCAAGATAACTCTGCAATGGTGGTACTCACAATTGACAATGTCAATATAAAGCGTATCAGAGACACTTCTCTCTCTGATAGGAGCCCTTTAATGGATTCCCCCTCAGAGTGGTGTCTTGATAACGTATCAGGAAGCTTGTTTGTGGTCAGGGTTTAACTCCCAAGGTTTATGTAGAAGGAAAGAGAGAACGCACAATGGTACAGTATGGTCTAAATAATGTATTAGCAGCAATGAACAAACATATGCATGATGCACTCACATTTCCAATATGCTTTACGTTCGAGGGAGAGGACAGCTGGTTG
Source organism: Ascaphus truei (assembly GCA_036426205.1). Taxonomy (NCBI): domain Eukaryota; kingdom Metazoa; phylum Chordata; class Amphibia; order Anura; family Ascaphidae; genus Ascaphus; species Ascaphus truei. The sequence goes on from WSYH01008206.1 coordinate 29,957, forward strand.
TAGAGAGTGCCGGTGTCTCCAGGAGCGGCGGAGCGCTTC
>WSYH01008207.1:0-29992 GCA_036426205.1 Ascaphus truei
GACACACATACTAACCTCATCTCACGGACACACATACTAACCTCATCTCACGCAGACACATACTAACCTCATCTCACGCAGACACATACTAACCACGGACACACATACTAACCACGGACACACATACTAACCTCATCGCACGGACAGTGCTAGCAAGAGACTGCAATTCCCCTTCTAACACATTACACAAATCACAAATCAGTTAATACAATTTAATAACGCTGTCGATTGGGCCGTAAATGTCTCCTTTCTCCTTTTCTCTACCGAGGTTATTATTCAGACTGCTCATGTTGGACAACTAAGCCGGGACGCGCGGGCAGCGCTAACTCATGTTTCTCTAAGGTGTATTTTACACGGGAAATTGATTTCCTTTGTTTGCACAAGAAGACCTGTAATTTTCAGACAACCCTTTGTTGAAAAGTGTCGATAGAAAACAATCAGAACTGCAGCGTTGTGTCAACGTGCAAAAGGAAGTTAATAAGAAAATAACAAAGAACTCGCTGACACGGCCTCTACTCAATGAGAACAAACCCAGGAATAACAGAGAATACTATCTTCAAATGAATCGCGGGTGAGTACCTGTCTGTATATCCACACGCACTCCCCTAATATCCACACGCACCCCCCTAATATCCACACGCACCCCCCTAATATCCACACGCACCCCCCTAATATCCACACGCACCCCCCTAATATCCACATGCACCCCCCTAATATCCACACGCACCCCCCTAATATCCACATTCCCCCCCGCCCCCCCCCTCCTCCCCCACTCCCCCCCCCTACTCTCCCCCCCACTCCTCCCCCCTCTCTCTCCCCCGCTTCCCGTCCTCCCCCTCCTCTCCCCCCTGCTCCCCCCTCCTCCTCGCCCCCTTCGCACCTCTCCCGCCCTCCTCTCCCCGCCTTCCTTCACCCTCCTCTGCCCCTCCCCGCTCCCCGCATCCAATCCACACCACACGCATCCCCCTAATATGGCCACACTATCTCCTAATTGGAATTTGAGGGGTCGTCAAGTGGCTAAGGTGGGTTTGGGTGATGAGCCGTATATTATGTCCCTATAGTTGATAATTGGCCATTAGCATCTCGCTGTGCGATACGTTTTCTGACCCAGCAGACTTAGGGAGGATTTGTGTCCTGTAAAGTACCCCTAGTTTGGCATAGGTCTATTGGTTGTCAAGGTCATCAATGTGCATCCCGAATGTTAAATGGGAGTTCAAACCTATGCCCAGGTATTAAAACTAGTAAACGGAGTTAGGGTTGGTGTTAAGTGTGTGGTTCTGATCTGGAGCTCAGTCTTAAAAGGTTAGCCTTGGTCCAAATACCATTGTTACAGTCTTGTCAGTGTTTAAAAACACGTTTGTTTGGGGAAATCCAATATTCAAGTCTCAAAAAGTCAGATTGAAAATATGTGTCAAGGGAGAGGTATGGCTGTGGCATATAGGGATTGTGGTCATCCTGCTACAAGCTGTAGGAAGATCTCCTGAGAAGAGTAGGGCCGCCCAGAACAGTGGCCTTGCGGGACACCACATGTGATCCAAGGGGTTGGAGTTAGAGCCTGAGATGGACCATGTTGGATCTTCCTGATAGGTAGGGACTGAAAACAGTTTAAAAGCATGTTTCCCTATTCCACGAGCTCCTATAGTTTGTTAAGCAAGATACACTGATCAACAGCATCAAAAGCCTTTGCAAAATCTAGAGATCTGCACCAGTGAGTTGTCCCCGTTCCATTCCACACTGGATTTCATTGCAAACGTTACAGGGTAGTTTCGGGTGAGTTTCAGGCGAAAGCCAGATTGGAATTGGCTAGGGAAATTGTCTTGGTATGTAAATCGCTTATTGGGAGTGGACACACTTTTTCCATGACATTTTGGATAGGATTGAGAGAAGGGAGATTGGGCCTGTAGTTGAGACAGTGTTATGGTCCCCACTTTTGAAGATTGGAAAACTCTAGGCAGTTTCCAGGTCTTAGGGTAATGAACTGCCGAACAGGATAGGTTGGACTACGGAAAGCACATTGGTTTGGCAATGGCTGGGGCACCAAGTCAATAGGAACCTAGATTGTAGTAAGTCAGGTCCACATTGGCTGCTTATTTAATTTGAGGAGGCGCTTGTGTAATCTCTCTTCGGATACTGGGACAAATTGAAAATTGTGGGGCAGTGTTGGGAGGGGGTGGCTGTAGGGTACTCTCTGAATGGGGTTCATATGTTGTGGTTTGGGTTGCGTTTCGCTAATAAGTTAGTAGCACCCCCCAAAGTAATCATTGAATGCGTTTGCAATGTCAGGGGGTTTGTCAGAGTAATATCCTCCTGAGTGATATGACTTTGGGTGTTGAGTGCTAGAAGGCTGGAATATTTTGTTGATAACCTACCAGAAGTTTAGCTGGGTTTGGAGGAGATGTCAGAGTAATATTTGTTCTTTTGCATGCCTTGTTTGCCTTGTGCACTGTTCCGCAGGGCATCTGTAGTGTAACGCCTGTATGCCGCAGACTGGCCAGTCCCCAGTACTGATGGTGGGTAGGGTATAACAACGCACCCAAGCAGTGAGGGCATGCCCGGAGTTGTGGTAATTGCGTTGCCGGGCCTGGTGATTAAGGGTTAACGTTATACTTGCGGTTCGGGGTGCCCAGAGGTCGCCTTTCAGAGAACCAGTTTTGTATTCAGACCAATACAAAAAGTATCTAGCCAATATCCTGAGCAGGAAGAAAAAGAAATGTTTGGCAGAAAACTGAGTGCATTAGGAATTATATTTCGCAGCAAAAGGCTGACTACAGAATCTTAACTAGTTATGATCAGACAAAATGGAAGCTTAACACAAGTGCTGATTCTGGCCTGACATACTGGTCCTAACAGTATTTGTCCAAGAGCCAGAGTCCAAGGATAGGAGAGAGCAGCGTAGTGATGTCCGAAAGCCAAGGTTCAAGGGCAGGAGAAGGCAGCGTAGTCAAAGTCCAAAGCAGAGTTCAAGATCAAACCAAGGGAATCCAAACAGGGGCAGGAACCAGAGCTGAAACAGACAAGGGAGCTGGGCATAGACACTGCACACACAGGAGCTACGGGAAAGCTATGCAGAGCAAGGAAGGAGAGGGCAGACTGGGGTTATAAAGGAGGGAGGACAAATAGCAGGAAGGGGAGGAGCAGGGGTTTGGCTGGGAGCTTGCAGGGATAGGTGTGTGAGAGTAGAGGAGGAGACAGGGAGGTAATCTAATGTAATGGCCTGCAAGCTCCGGGGGGCGGAGCCAGTACCTGGGGAGGGTTGGTAAATAGAGCGGGTGCACGCTCCCTCTGTAACGCGGTCACGTGCGCGCAATACGCGAGTGCCAGAGCGTGGGGGAAGCATCGCGGAGGAGGTGTTCGGCTGAAGGCTAAGAGAGGGGAAAGAGCGGAGGATCTGGGTAAGGGGACGGAGGTACGCCGAGGGGCGTGAGTCCCCTGACGGGAGACCAGAGAGCGGGAACGCGCGCGCACAGTGAGGAGCGCGCATGTGTGCGGACCGCGAAAGGGAGCGCGTCGACCGCGCCGCAAGGAAGTGGGGCACCAATCGGGAAGGCAAGGAAAGGGTTAGCTGGAGGGACCGAGGTGACGGGGACACGCTGGGAAGAGCAAGTCCCCCGATCCGTTACATGTAGTTATTGAGATCCTTGGTAGTGCCAGTTACTTTGTAGCTTTTCCACAAGGTATCCCTGAACTGATAGAGTGCTATTAGGTCAGGTGTAACCCATGAAAGGTGGGCCCCCCGTACCCTTATTTTGCGTAGTGGAGCATGGGTATCACAGAGTATTAAGAACTCGGATTGGAAATAGTCGAGCGCAGAATCAGGGTCGGGAATTAAATCAATTCTGTACCAAGGGCAGTTGTTAAGGTCAGACAGAAACTGTTGTGGGTTAAAGTTTTTAAATGTTCTAGTGAGGAGAACTTTAGGGTTTGATTGGGGAGGTTTAATTTTCCTTACACAGTACACTATTGCTTGATCACTGAAAATATCAGGAAGGATGCCAGAGGATTGGATTCTGCTGGGGTTTGAGGAGAGAATCCAGTCTAGGAAGGAATGGTTGTGAGATTTCAGGTTTGTCCGTGTGGGTTGGGAAATGAGTTGCGTTAGGTTAAGCAACTTGATTTGTATCTGGATTTTGTGGTTTTTAAGGTCGACCAATTGAAGTTGAAATCCCCAAGAACTAGCAGCTCACTCTTCTCATTCAGAGAGGAAATGGAGCAAAGAAACTGGGTGACATCAGTCAGGGATTGTAGAGGGGCTTTAGGGGGGCGGTAGATGCCAGCAAGCAAGATAGGGAGGCAGATTCTGCCAACTAGGATTTCAAAAGATGATGGGCTTGGGGGGCAATTTAACAGTGTAAATAGTGAAGGGTCTGCAATATAAAATAACACCCCATCTCCTCTCTTTGACATATCTCTCCTAGAAGTGGAGTATCCCTAAATGGCAATATTTGCATCAGGGGTTTTAGGGGATAGCCATGTTTCTGTAAGAATGATGGCTTTGGGTTTATGCATAAGGCACCATGCCCTTAGTTCATCCAGTTTGGGCAGCAGGCTCCAGATATTTATATGGGTGACAGATAGCCCTTTTTGGAATTTGAAGGGGGCATTCTCAGGGGCATGGGACAGAGCTGAAAAGGAGGACCTGGGTTAGGTTCAATATCACCCGCTAAAGAGATGCTTACTTAAATGCCCCTGTGTGATACTATATGTGGGTAAAACCATCAATAGACTGAAAGAACGCATATCACAGCACAAGAGTAATATAAAAACCGTGCTGTCTGTGGAAAGGACCCTGAGTCCTGAAACGTTACCTGTTCATTAGCTCTGATGCTTTAAATATAGATTGAAGTTTCTTTAACTCTGTGTAGACGGACGTTCACAGAGGTACACAATTGGAGACTTTATAAGGTGAAATTATAATAGGCTTTATTGTGCCTTTTCCTTTTCATCAGGAAATCATCCAAACACAGAGGGGGGGGGGGGGGAACAAAGCTTCTATTCACTTGGGAGTATTTCTAGTGAAATCTTATGCAATTTATTCACATCTCCCTTAGTAAATCATGTCTCGCAGCCCCAAAACATATAGCATGAAATAAGCAGATATAAGCAGTCTCTTAATAATGAAAGTCTTATCTGTTAGCTGCTGTAGAGTAAGCTTCTCTGCTCTCCTGGAACCGCTCCCGTGCGTGCACAGAAAATCAGCATCCAGGTTTAGAAGTCTTATTTGGTGTCTTGCAATCAGCTATACTGGGCAGAGCTCAAGACCGGTCAGCTCCAGATATGTGTGTTCTCTTGGTCAGTCTCTCCTGGGAGACTCAAGAACACTCCTCTGTCTCCAAAGTTCAGCTCTCAGTCAGAGCTAAGGAGTCACTTCCTGTCTCAACAGAAAGGCTTTTGTAAGCAATCTAAATCAGGCAGGTGGTGCTTATTAATTGACTACCAGCAGTTAACCACCACACTGCTAGATTAAAGGCACATAACTTGAACAGGGATTACATTAGCCTTATGTGTGCTTCTTCTACCTTGAAAAAAGAGAAGGTGAGCACCATAAGCAGACAACGCTTTATGTATTTTTTTATTAGCAGTGGTGTGCCACTTATAGCTATCTTTTTAACTGCTAAAGAGAGTAATAATATGAGCAGAAATTTGAGTAGTTTGCAAGGTGTAAATTTGTGGTGTTTGCCATTAGAGTGAGCAGAGGTTGGTGTGCTGGTTTTTAGAGTTCCCCAACATTCAGTAGATGGTGCGAGGCTTTTGAGTAGCCCAGGGTGTATGGTGATGTTAGGTGTGGGCCAGGAGGGAAAAGTTTGTAGTGGATAGAGTGAGTAACATTTCCACCAGGCCACGAGAAAGAACAAAGTTCAGGTATATACCAGGTTCATTATGACAGAGGTAGGTAATGTTGCATGAAGCTGTTGTGAGCCAAGTGAGTGTGTGCAGACTAAACAGCAGGGGTGTGCCTTTCCCTTGTTAAATGTTTTGCTGCATTGCAATGCTAGGGTCTATTCAGTTTGTGTGTGTGTGTGTGTGTGTGTATATATGCACACACAGACACACACACAGACACACAGACACACACACACACAGACACACACACACACAGACACACACACACACACATACATACACCGACACAGACACCACACACCCCACACACACACACACACACACACACACACTCACACACACACACCAACACACACACCACACACACCCACACACACACACACAACACACACACACACAACACCACCCACAATCCCAGCACAATAGCTTACTCAATTACTCACAAAGATGTGATCTGAACAGGATTATTCTCCTGAGATGGGCAAGCAGGTGTCAGTATTTCCCACGATAATAGGCCTCTGAACTAAAGATTTTCCCAGCAAACAAAAATCCTCAATGCTTCTAATTTTTCTTATATTCACAATTATCATGAATTTAAATGAGTATATGTAGTGAAGACTCAGCCTGGTAAGCCCTCAGTCTCTGTGTCTTCTGTTCAGCCTTAAACTTGCTCAGGTTTTATGGTACAGGGGGGGGGTGGGGGCATTCATTGTGGCTCAGTAGTGTAAAAGAAAAAAGCGCTTCTGCTGCGGGGGAAAGGGTCACTTAGGTCGAGGGGCGCTGCCCAACTGTGCTGGGAGTTGGGAGTTCACTGAGGAGAACATCATTTGAAGTGTGGAGAGAGAGAGAGAGATTGTATCTGTCAGGACGACCTACATCGCTGGGATTAACTCTCCCTGAAACTCAGCGTCTGCTGACCGGTGTTACGCTGAAACCCAGGAACCGGGGCTGGGACTGACCGTAGGATAAGCGATCGCCTGTTTCCAAGATCTCCATACACTGGGGCTCACTCTCCGTGTCCCCCCCAAACCATTCAGGTTTTAGGGGAATCCCTGCTTCAGCACAGGTGATGCGGTTAAGACAGAGGCCACTGTTTAACCTATCCTGTGTTGAAGCAGGGATATCCTTAAAAAACCGACTGTTGGGGGGGAAGGAGGTGAGCCCCAGTGTATGGAGCTCTTGGGAAACAGAGGATCGCTATCCTACGGTCAGTCCCAGCCCGTTTCCTGGGGTTTCAGCGAACACCGTCAGCAGACGCTGAGTTTCAGGAGAGTTTAATCCCAGGAGATTAGGTCGTCCTGACATATACAATCTTCTCTCTCTCTCTCCACACTTCACATATGATGTTCCTCAGTGAACTCTCCAACCTCCCAGCACATTGCAGCTGCCCCTCCGCTAAGTGCCCTTTCCCCCCACAGAAGGTATACCTTGACACAATGATGCCCCCCCCCCCCCCCATTACCCTAAACCTGAGCACGTAAGCTGAACCGAGACACAGAAATGAGGGCTTCCCAGGCTGGAGTCTTCACTACTATTACTCTTATTTATAATCTTTGAACTTGTGATAAAGAACATGTAAGAAGATGGAGGATTTTGTGCTGTGGAAAATCTTAGTCGGCCTCTATCTTTGGGAAATACTGACACTGCTGCCACTACATGAGATAATCCTGTCAGATACAGCTTGTGAGTAATTGAGTATGTATGTGCTGGGATTTGTGTGTGTGTGTGTGTGTGTGTTTGTGTGTGTAGTGTGTGTGTGTGTGTGGTGTGTGTTGTGTGTGTGTGTGGTGGTGTTTGTGTGTGTGTGTGTGTGTGTGTGTGTGTGTGTGTGTGTGTGTCCTGTGTGCTGTGTGTGTGTGTGTGTGTCTGTCTGTGTGTTGTTGTGTGTGTGTCTGTGTGTGTGTGTTCGTGTGTGTGTGTGTCTGTGTGTGTGTGTCTGTGTGTGTGTGTGTGTGTGGTGTGTGTGTGTGTGTGTGTGTGTGTTGTGTGTGTTGTGTGTGTGTGTGTGTGTCTGTGGTGGTTGTGTGTCTGTGTGTGTGTGTGTTCTGTGTGTCTGTGTGTGGTCTGGTGGTGCATATATACACACACAACCACACACACCACCAAACTGAATAGACCCTAGCATTGCAATGCAGCAAAACATTAACAAGGAAGGCACACCCCTGCTGTTTAGTCTGCACACACTCACTGGTCTCACAACCGCGTTCATGCAACATTACCTACCGTCTGTCATAATGAACCTGGTATATACCTGAACTTTGTTCTTTCTCGTGGCCTGGGTGGAAATGTTACTCACTCTTACCACTACAAACTTTTCCTCTGGCCACACCTAACATCACCATACACCCTGGGCTACTCAAAAGCTCGCAACCATCTACTGAATGTTGGGGAACTCTAAAAACAGCACACCAACCTCAGCTCACTCTAATGGCAAACACCCAAATTTACAACCTGCAACTACTCAAATTTCTGCTCATATTATTACTCTCTTTACATTTAAAAAGATAGCTATAAGTGGCACACCACTGCTAATAAAAAAATACATAAAGCGTTGTCTGCTTATGGTGCTCACCTTCTCTTTTTTCAAGGGTAGAAGAAGCACACATAAGGCAATGTAATCCCTTTCAATGTTTGTGCCTTTATTCGCAGTGTTGTGGTTAACTGCTGTAGTCAATTAATAAGCACACCTGCCTGATTTAGATTGCTTACAAAAGCCTTTCGTGAGACAGGAAGTGACTCCTTAGCTGACTGAGAGCTGAACTTTGGAGCAGAGGATGTTTTCTTGAGTCTCCAGGAGAGACTGACCCAGAGAACACACATATCTGGAGCTGACCGGTCTTGAGTCTCTGCCCAGTATCCTGATTGCAAGACACCAAATAGACTTCAAACCTGGATCGCTGATTTCTTTGCACGCACCGGGAGCGGTTCCAGGAGAGCAGAGAAGCTACTCTACAGCAGCTAACAGATAAGACTCTTCATTATTAAGAGACTGCTTATATCTGCTTATTTCATGCTATATGTTTGGGGGCGAGACATGATTTACTAAGGGAGAGTGAATAAATGCATAAGATTTCACTAGAAATCTCCCAAGTGAAATAGAAGCTTGTTCCCCCCCACCCCCCCCTCTGTGTTTGATGTTCCGATGAAAGGAAAAGGCACAATAAAGCCTATTATAATTTCCACTTTATACAGTCTCCAATTGTGTACCTCGTGAACGTCCGTCTACACAGAGTTAAAGAAACTTCAATCTATATAAAGCATCAGAGCTAATAACAGTAACGTTTCAGGACTCAGGGTCCTTTTCCACAGACAGCACGGTTTTTTATATTACTTGTGCTGTTGATATGCGTTCTTTCAGTCTATTGATGGTTTTACCCATATAGTATCACACAGGGCATTTAAGTAAGCATCTCTTATCGGGTGATATGAACCTAACCCGTCCTCCTTTTCAGCTCTGTCCCATGCCCCTGAAACATTGGGCGGCGGCCTCACACATTGGGCGGCGGCCTCACACATTGGGCGGCGGCCTCACACATTGACAAATGGAGGCTCACGGCTTTTGAAGGAATCACAGCATAAGAAAAAGGGTCTTTGCTACGGTGCAGCTCTTCTCGTTCAGTCTCGCTCCTGATGAAGACGTCATTACGTCGAAACGCGTAGAGTCGGGCTTTCTCAGCCATCTTGGAGAAGGAAAGAAGCAGGGGAATCTCTACTGTCTGCGGTCCCCGCGAGCGGTAACGTCACATTCCGGAAGCTGGTAGCAAGGAGACTGAACGAGAAGAGTTGCACCGTAGCAAAGACCCTTTTTCTTATGCTGTTATTCCTTCAAAAGCCGTGAGCCTCCATTTGTCTTTATATTGGATAAATTGTATTTTCTATCTACACTATGGTTGTTTTCTGCTTTCCCGAGAATTGCTGATCTATATACCACACCTACGGACCGGGCTGCATCACAGTATTTATCTGATTTACATGCTCATTTTCCTGCTGCGTTTGCGAGTAAGAATTTGGAAGCTCTTACACATTGATTTACACATTGGTTTTACAGTATCACACTATCCACTGTTCTTTCTTTTTGGGAACTCGACGACGCTCCCCTGGAACTTCACCCATACTGCATCTGCAAGACTTTTGGAACAGTCTTTTGTCGGGGTCGAGTGATAAGTTGTTTTTGCCTTATTTGTTATTCACTGTATATTTTATATTATTCACTGCACATTTTGCTTAGATATAGTATTTCTAAACGGACCATTTGATTTAACTTTAATCACTATTCGAGGTGGAGTAGAGCGCCATCTAGCGTTCTTTTACATCATCCTCTCTTCTCCCTGACCTATCTCTGTTGTCTCCCACTTCTCTCTCTGCTCCTCCCCTCTCTCCCATTGGTGCACCGTCCTTTATAATCCCTGTCTGTCCACTTCTTCCTCGCTTTGCATAGTTCCTGTTTCCCTGTGTGCTGACCTATGCTGTGCCCCCTCTGTGTCCCTGCTGTATCCTGCTCCTGTGTTTACCTTTGGATTTCCCTGGCTTTGACCCTTGCTCGTTCTGGACTACTCTGCTCTCTGTACCCTTTTGAACCTTGCTACGCTCTCGACCACGCTGCTCTCTGGAACCCTTGGACCTGGCTTTGTACCCCGACGACTCTTCACTCTGGACCCCTTGAACATTGGCACACGGACACGACTATCCCTACGCATACTCCTAAGACGTTGCAAGTACTACTAACCACCTTTTCCAAGAGGCCCAGCAACGCTATACCACACTCCGGGCTTGCTTCCACTGCTGTGGGTGTGTGGTGTAATACCTTTCCCACCTCAGTACTGGGGTCTTGCCAGGTCTGCGGGCATACATGCGTGACATTATGCAGAGCCAAACAAATGCAGACCCCCCTGAGGTGGGTACCGGTATTTCCTTAGAGGCCTTACAGTTTGTCAGTAACCAGCTGTCTACTGTCTCCCAACAATTGGCTAACTTCTCCCCTCAGGAGAGTTCTTTGGCCCCTACGCCATCAGTGACCACCTCCTATGCCAATTCTGGGCCCCGGATTCCTTCGATGGGGACCCACTCACCTGCCGCGGTTTCTTAAACCAATGTGAGGTGCAGTTTGAGATGTTCCCCTCCCTGTTTCTCACTGGCCATGCTAAAGTAGCTTATGTCTATGCCTTGCTTACTGGAGATGCGCTCGCCTGGGCCTCCCCCCTGTGGGAGCGCAAAAGTGAAGTAACACAAGATTACTCCCTCTTCAGACGCGAGTTTCAACTTGTTTTTGATACCCCTGCACGGCTTGATACCGCCTTCTTCTCTCTTTTTCACATTTCACAGGCCTGAAGATCCGCTGCCAAATACGCCATCGAGCTCTGCACGCTGGCCGCTGAAGTCCAATGGAATGATGAGGCACTCGCTGCCGCGTACTGGCATGGACTCAGGGATACGTTGAAAGACGACCTAGCGACTCATGCTCGGCCTTCCTCCCTGGAGGAGTTGATTACCCTGAGCGTACGCATTGATCAGCATACACAGGAGCGGCGGCATGAAAGGCACTGTTCTCGCTCTCCTTCTGTTGTTTCTCACAGGTCGCTTACAACACCGCTCCTGGCACTGGAGCCTCCGGAACCGATGCAGCTCGGCAGTCAGCAACTTCGGGCCATGGAAAGAGCGCGGCGTCGCCTGAATAGGCTTTGCTTCTATTGTGCCTCCCCGGAACGTCGTCTCCAGAACTGTCCTATGAAGCTGGGAAACGGACACACCCAGTAAAGGTAGAGGGGCTTCTACTGGGTACTGTCTCTCCTTGCCCCTCTCCTCTCGAAGCTCTCCCAAAGAAGTTGATGCTTCCTGCTACGTTGGAGGGTCCGAACCTTTTCCTGAAGGTTGAAGCTTTCATCGACTCGGGATCGGGTGGTAATTTCCTGGACCAGAAGTTCGCATCGGAGAACCAAATTCCCATGGTCAGAAGGAAGACCCCCATTGGCCTTGAGGCCATCGACGGCCGACCGCTCCAGCCGGCATTTATCATTTGGGAGTCTATTCCTCTTACGTTGACCCTAGCTGATGGTCATAAGGAGGTAATCATCTTCGATATTTTTCAATCTCCTACTGTACAAATTATTTTAGGATTGCCTTGGCTTCAACTCCACAATCCGCATATCGACTGGACCGGCACTCTGCCTCTCCAATGGCCTTCGTCCGCAGATGCCGCTCCCCTGAAGTCTCCTGTTGCGGTGCTGGCTGGCCTGGATTCTGTCTCATCCAATCTACTGTCTCTTCCTACCGTGTATCATGAATACCTGGATGTTTTCAACAAGGTACAAGCGGAGATTCTTCCTCCACATCGTCCGTATGATTGTCCCATTGATCTCATTCCAGGGACCGTCCTGCCGAAGTCGAAGTCTTATCCACTCTCCGTCCCGGAGACTGAGGCCACGACGTCCTATATTCAGGAGAATTTGGAGAAGGGGTTCATCCGCAACTCTACCTCCCCTGCCGGGGCTGGCTTCTTTGTGAAGAAGAAGGATGGATCACTTAGGCTGTACATTGACTTCCGCGGACTCAATAAAATCACGGTGAAGAACCGCTACCCTCTTCCTCTTATCTCAGAACTGTTCGATCGTCTCCAGGGGGCCTCTATCTTCTCAAAGCTCGACTTAAGAGGTGCCTACAATCTCATTCGCATAAGGGAGGGGGACGAGTGGAAAACTGCATTTAACACACGCTCTGGACATTATGAATATCTTGTTATGCCCTTTGGTTTATGTAACGCTCCTGCCATTTTTCAAGAGTTCATGAACGACATCTTCCGCGATGTATTGGGAACATTTGTTATAGTCTACTAAGACGACATTCTAATTTTTTCTAAAAATCTGGAGGAACACATTCAACACACCAAATTAGTGCTTTCTACACTCTGTTCTAATCATTTATATGCCAAGATGGAGAAGTGTTTGTTCCACCAGTCCTCTACTGCCTTCTTAGACTATATCATCTCCAGACAAGGCTTCTCCATGGATCCAGAGAAACTGAAAGCTGTTCTCGATTTGCCGCTGCCTAATTCACTCAAGGCTGTGCAGCGTTTTCTCGGCTTTGCCAACTATTACAGGAAATTCATAAAAAAAAATTCTTCTATTGCTCTTCTCATCACTGCCTTGACCAAGAAGGGCGCTGATATTGCTTCCTGGTCTCCTGAGGCTATTCATGCCTTTGAGGTTCTTAAGAAGGCTTTCGTTTCTGCACCCATCCTTCATCATCCGGATACCTCCCTCCCCTTCACGCTGGAGGTCGATGCCTCGGACATTGGAGCCGGCGCAGTCCTGTCCCAGAGGACTTCTCCCCAAGAGAAACTCCACCCCTGTGGTTTTTTTTCACGGAAATTTTCATCTGCCGAAAGGAATTATGATGTGGGTAATCGTGAACTTTTGGCCATAAAACTGGCTCCTCAAGAATGGAGGCACCTGTTGGAGGGTTCCAAAGAACCAGTTGCTATTCTCAGACCACAAAAATTTGTTATATATTGAGGGGGCTCGTTGGTTGGGATACCCACCAGGCCCGATGGTCACTCTTCTTTTCTCGCTTTAACTACACCATCTCATATATCCCTAGTACAAAAAATGTAAAAGCGGACGCTCTCTCTCGCCATTTCGCCACCGAAACCGATGCTAGCGAAACCACGGAGCCTATTCTTCCTGCCAAATGTATAATTTCTGCGAACAACTTCGATGTGTTGGACGAGATCAACAAGGCTCAAGCTCACATTCCCAGCAGGTTCAGGGTACCAGAAGGACGCCTATATGCAGCCTCACACTTTCGCCATAAAGTTTTACTTTGGGGTCATTATTCCAGAGCAGTCGGTCATCCAGGCTTCAAAAGGACAGCAGACCTCATTAAACAGACTTTGTGGTTGCCTAAAATGAACCAAGACATTCTTGACTTTACCACCGCCTGTCCTGTATGTGCCCAGAGTAAGACACTCCATCATAAACCTTCTGGACTTCCCTTACCTCTTCCCATTCCGGAACAACCCTGGAAACATATTTCAATGGATTTCATTGTTGAGCTGCCCATTTCCAAAGGGATGAACACCATTCTGGTCGTAGTAGACAGGTTCTCTAAACAAGCACACTTTATTCCCCTAAAGGGTCTTCCTCACTCTGCCACGTTGGCTGATGTCTTCACCAAAGAAATTTTCAGGTTACATTGCGTTCCCATTTCTATTGTCTCTGACCGTGGATCACAGTTCATTTCGAAGTTTTGGCAGGCATTTTCCCAAAGACTCGGTATCTCTCTTTTGTTTTCTTCAGGATACCATCCTCAAACCAATGGTCAAACAGAAAGGATGAATCAAACCCTCGAACAATATTTAAGATGTTTCATATCGGACTCACAAGACAACTGGGTGGATCTTATACCATGGGCCGAATTCGCCATAAATTCTCTAAAAAACGAGTCTACTCAGGAGTCCCCATTCTTTATTAACTTCGGTTTCCATCCCAGTAGCCTTCCTCTCTCGCCCTCTCCTTCGGGCTTTCCTGCGGCCGATTCTGATGTTGTCAATCTTCAAGAATCTTGGAAAAGGATTCTCAAGACCTTACAATCGGCGGTGGCCAAACAAAAGACCAAAGCAGACCGCCATCGTCAACCTGGGCCCTCCTTCAAACCTGGTGAACAAGTGTGGTTATCTTCCAAAAATATTAGGCTGAAAACACCATCACCTAAATTTTCTCATAGATTCCTAGGCCCATTCAAACTTTTGGAGAGGATTAATCCTGTGGCTTACCGCCTTGTACTGCCTCCTACCATGAAGATTCCCTCAGTCTTTCACGCTTCCCTTCTCAAGCCCTTCGTACCCAGTCCTCATTTTCCTGTCCCCTCTCGGAAACCCAATCCTGTCTCCACACTTGGCCAGCAAGAATATGAGATACAATCTATTATTGATTCCCGCTGGTCGAAGAATAGCCTACAGTTCCTGGTTCACTGGAAAGGTTACGGTCCGGAGGAACGTTCTTGAGTTCCAGCACACCATATTCACGCCCCAAGACTTCTTCTGCACTTCCATCGGAAGTTCCCCTCAAGCCCTGGTTGGATCGCTCAGAGATCGATCCTCAAGGGGGGGATACTGTGACGATCCAGGGGATTCCTTCCCCTTCCTGCTCCTCTCCTGTCCCATCTCCTGTTAACCCTTATACCCTTTCCCACTCCTGTCCCATTCCTTCTACCTCTCTCCCACTTCCTCAGCGCATGCCCCACAGACTTCGCGCACCTGCGTGGTCCCCGAGCCCTGGCAATGACGCTCCCTGCTCCCAGACACCCTCTATGCCCACAGCCAATACCTTGCCATCCCTGGTGGCCCCGTCCGCTCCTCTGCCTTCCTCCAGCGTGGTTCCCGCGGCGCGGTGCTCTGAGTGCCTGGTGACACGTCATGTGCGCGCGTCCCCTCCGCTCATGCAGGGCGTGCGCACACGCTCCTCCTCCAGACTCTGTCCGCCCTCTGCGTCCTCCTCCTGCTCCCTGCGGGCCATCTCGCTATCGCAGCCTGTGCGTGCGCACCCTCAACTTACAGAGGGTGCGCACACACGCTCCTTTTCTCTTCCTTGCCACGATACTGACTCCTCCCAATCCCTACTGGTCACCCCCCTGACTGCCTCTTCTGTCTCCTCCTCTCTTCTCCCTGACCTATCTCTGTTGTCTCCCACTTCTCTCTCTGCTCCTCCCCTCTCTCCCATTGGTGCACCGTCCTTTATAATCCCTGTCTGTCCACTTCTTCCTCGCTCTGCATAGTTCCTGTTTCCCTGTGTGCTGACCTATGCTGTGCTCCCTCTGTGTCCCTGCTGTATCCTGCTCCTCATTTTACCTTTGGATTTCCCTGGCTTTGACCCCTGCTCGTTCTGGACTACTCTGCTCTCTGTACCCCTTTGAACCTTGCTACACTCTCGACCACGCTGCTCTCTGGAACCCTTGGACCTGGCTTTGTACCCCGACGACTCTTCACTCTGGACCCCTTGAACATTGGCACACGGACACGACTATCCCTACGCATACTCCTAAGACGTTGCAAGTACTACTAACCAAATTTTCCAACAGGCCCAGCAACGCTATACCACACTCCGGGCTTGCTCCCACTGCTGTGGGTGTGTGGTGTAATACCGTTCCCACCTCAGTACTGGGGTCTTGCCAGGTCTGCGGGCATACAGGCGTGACACACATTGGGTGGCAGTCTCACACTTTCCTGGAACCAGGGTCACGAATGATGTATGAATGATTCCAGTAAGCTTAACTCATGCCTTCCCTCTTCCAAAGCACAACAAGTCCTTTTGTCTTTCTTAATTTTATTGAGGGAAAATCACAGGAAGAAAGGGTACTTGCAGATGTAGGGTGGATAGAGAGTGCTTCTCTGTCTGCAGTGCAGTGTATCAAGGATAAGGCAATGTAAAACAGAAAGGCCTTGCTGGGGCAAATAGCAGGCAGGTACTCACTCAGAAACGCGTAGGAGGTTGTATGTATTAGTTTTTTGTTTGTCCCTTTTTTCATTTTTATGTAGTTCTAATAAATGTTTTTAAGCCCTTCCTTTTGGTGAGCTGTTGGTGCGTTTTTGGACTCAGAGATCTATTTCCAATCCTTTCTACTACTGCATTGTTCCATGATTGGCAAGACGCACTGAGGATCAGAGGGTACGGCATTGGGAGTTGGCGTTCATCATTTTTCTCCCTCGTGGATCGCACGGCAACAAGGGAGAGGAGCGTTCACCGTACGGACCGGAAGTGCTCTGACGCACTACCGGCACTCGGGAGCTCCATGCGATCGATGTGAAGAGGCGCAGCTGTTTACCAAGACCACCACGTCTACACTGCCAGCAGGACGGCTGAGGACAGATTCAGGAGTGCTACGAGAGGGACCTATAGAGGTACTCACATTGTTTCTCTATTATAACTGTATCCCAGGTAGCGGTTTCCATTGGAGCTCCACTATTGTCTGTTGCTGTCCTCAGGGAAATCTTCAATCAATAATCACACGGCACCCACGTATCTACTTCCCCTCGTTTGCTTACCTCAGTTGTCCAGGGTGAAAAGGAAGTGAGGAGCAAGGGTCACACTAGAAGGGAAGTGAGACTATACTAACTGTCAGCAAGGACAGGGGGGTAGGAATAGCCCACTCTCAGCTAGGAGAATAGGAGAGTGCAGGCAACCAACACAGGATGTGTAAACAACATGTAACAATAATGTTGCCTTTTCACATGCAGCTACCTGCTGGGACAGGGAAAATAACAGGCAGCTAAACTAGGGAGATATGATTCCCATGAGCTGAAAAGGGAGACAGAGAAATGTGGAATCTAGTTCTAGGACACTCCCCATCTGATATTTGGAGATACCACTATATTCCTGGAATATGTGGAACATATGTGCAATACAACAACATAACAATGCAAAGTTCATGTCCACATAACGATGGGATACCGGCCGGTACCACCAGCTTAAAGTCATTTGGCCACTTCGGTAAGGGAGGCCAGGTGGATGCACAGCTCTAGGTTAGCTTGATGCACCACAATGTCTTTTGCAAAAGTCTCTGGTCCTGTTTCTTTTCAAACTTATGGAAGAACAGTCCTTTTGTCTCTGTAGTTTCACCTACAGAGTGCATCCCCTTGTAGGTATGCCAGTCGTGGTAGCCAGTCACTCTATCACTTGGCGTTTGGCAGAACGAGATGGCTTTTGGCTCCTTGCGGAAGCGGATCAACACTCCTGGAAGACTGATTGTCAAGTCTGGTCCAGAGAAGAGGGCGTTGTTCAGGGAGACTCCCTGGTGCTTGTAACAGGGAACTTATCCCTGTTCACAAATGTGCCTCTAATCCAGCAGTGTGGTGATTAACTGCTGGTAGGCAATTAACTAACACCACCTGCCTGATTTAGATGGCTTAGAAAAGCCTGTCTTTTGAGACAGGAAGTGAGACTCCTTAGCTCACACCTGAGCTGAACTTGGAGACAGAGCAGAGATTCCTTAGTCCCCAATGGGGCTGAACCAAGGAAGGGCAGATGTCTTGAGCGACAAGCTGACCACAAGACAAAGGGGACAAGATTCTAAACTTGGAGCCTGACATTTCCTGTGCACACAAGGGTGCGGTTCCAGGAGAGCAGAGAAGCTTCCCCTACAGCAGCCCAGCTAACAGATAAGACTTTTTCGTATAAGACTATTATCTAGGTCTGTGTATTGATAAATGTCTCCATGATTTGGGGCTGGTAAAGAGCCTAGCTAACCAACCCAGTAAGAGAGGGCTGAGCTACATGTGTAGACAGTCTCCAAAGCAGAGATAGGTTTTCGTTGTTTGGCTCACTATTCCGCTTATGTTGATTTTTTTTGCTGTGTTTTAAGCGACAGGCACAATAAAGCCTTGTTATAATTTCACCTTACAACAGTCTCCATTGTGTACCTCTGCACATGTCCTCCTACATATGGTGTCAGAAATTTGGGATGAGAGGTGGCCTTTGAAGTTTAAAGGGCCGGAGATTGCCTGTGGAATTGTTTTTTGTGCTTTTGCCTGCATACAGTCTTGCAAACAAACCTGATCAACAAAAACAAAGATTCACCTGCAGCAGAAATCAGAATTAAAGGGATACACACCCAGGCAGGAAACTTACACTGCACTGAAACCTACAAAACCACAGATGGACTCTTTTCCCCAATCCCAAGAGGAGAAAGACTGCTGAAGCAGCTAAATCTTATTTGCCTATCACAAAGTGTAATATGATCATTGAAATAGGGGGTTTGCCTTCCAATCATACTCAGGGTTCAAGAAGTGAGTCAGCCCTTAAAAAGGGATAGGTGTTTGTTGTTTTCAAAAGTTTCGCTGAAGCAGTGAATACAGATGGTGACCCACGAGCAGTACTGATTTTGAAAATA
Source organism: Ascaphus truei (assembly GCA_036426205.1). Lineage (NCBI taxonomy): Eukaryota > Metazoa > Chordata > Amphibia > Anura > Ascaphidae > Ascaphus > Ascaphus truei. The sequence continues at coordinate 18,721 of WSYH01008207.1, forward strand.
AAGGTTGACACACCGCATAGGACTACCAGCTGTGAATGGAGAATATGCAGAAAAGTGTGAAAATTGATACAAGACTGTGCTGAAGCAGGGGAATTTTTAGCAAACAAATGCCGAGTGTAAAATTGCCCTACCGGGGAAAAAGTAATTGCTGAACTGTGTAAAAGGTATTCCAAAGCCAATTGCTGAGTGTTGAGTCCCCCTGCCGGGAGTGAAATAAATATTCCACTGCAAAGAATGTTTTTTTTCTACAAGTAAAAAAGTCTGCCTATGTATCTTGGGAGCAAAACAGACACCCAAAGTATGAAGTGTGAATGCCATAATACCCAAAGATGAGACTGAAAATTACTGAACTCAAGCAGAAAACCAAATTCTGTTGCTGAAGCGGAGGGATTGCACCTAGCAAGTAAATGGTGTAAAGCAAACAGAAGTTTTTACCTAGCAACTACACATCCAGCATACCTAATGAGAGATTCACCTAGCAAGTAAATGGTGTAAAGCAAACAGACGTTTTTACCTAGCAACTGCACATCCTGCACATCCTGTATACCTGATGAGAGAAAATGAGTGCACAGTACTGCTGATATTGTAAAACTTATCCAAGAAAGAAAAAGTCTACAGAGATGCCTGTGAGAGCTACGACCTCTACAAGCAAAATATGCCCACCTGTAGGACTACCACAATTGGGGGTTCTAGCAAATACAGTGGCAACAGCTGCAATAGCGCCTCCTGAGGTCAGGAAGAAAATTACACCTGAGAGCCCCAAAATGGAGGACAAGATGCAGCGTTCCTGTAATGAACCCTACCCCATGGAAGAGTGGCCCTTCCAGTCCAATAAAGAGGAAGACATCTCTTACGGGGAACCCAAACCGAGTCACACCCACAAAACACCCCAAGAATGGTGGGGGTGCCTGAACTCGGCACGAACCGAAAAGACCGCTCTCTATGATGACGAATATGGTCGACAAGAGAGAGCGCGAGCAGCAGATCACCCAATATTTCTGTCAGCTAAAGCAACTGCAAGAAAAGCCTGGCGTATATAATGAAGCTGCTAAAGTATCAAATAAAGAAGGAGACCCCAGTATTCCTGATGGGATGGAGTCATCCAAAACAAAAAAGCGGAAAAAGAAAAGCGGTTCTTCACTTACCGTGGAAGGAACAGACACGTCCGCAGATCCTGTGAAGGAAAAGGGGGACGAGTTGCCCTGCAGCCTAGAGAAAATTGAGAATTCGTCCCGCGGTTAACTGGATATCCAGAGGGTCCAAGGCAGAAGTCGTGTACCCCAAAGAAGTGTCTGTCCAGTGTCAACAGTGACAAACCCTCAACCAACCATCCCAGGGAAGTGGAGCCGGAACCAGTGAGTGACGATCCCTTGACCAGCCCTGAAGATGCCCTGAAAAATGCCAGGCATGACTGTGATATGCTCCGTGAACAATTGAAACAAAAGAAAGATGGTTACAGAGAGCTACAGAAAAATAACATGAGCCTACAAAAAGATGTGCTCACAATTCACTCTTTAGCCAGGACAGAATTGGACGATCTCAAGACTGAGCTAAATACTGCAAATGTTACTATTTCCGCCATGGATGAAAAGCAAAGCCAATCTGATAAAATGATGACTAAAAGCAAAAGTATGAAGCGAAAGTATGAGGAGGCACTGAAGCAGATGATAGTCTTCCAGCAAGAGGTTCACACTCTTCGCATAGAGCTGAATGCCTCACAACAGGAGGTCAACAGTGTCCGGACAGAGGTGGACGTATCTCAGAAAGAGGTACAGACACTCCGCAGAGCACTGGATGCCTCACATCATGAGACCAATAGCTGCCGCCCAGACATGGAAGTTTCCAGAGAGGATCTACACAGTCTCACTGAGGCGCTGGACATATCTAAAGAAACGATTGTCAATCTTAAGACAGATCTCAAAGTCTCTCAGAAGGAGCTTCAGACCCTCAACCTAGAGAAGGAAATCTTACGCCAGGAGACTGTCATTCTCAAAGCAGATGTGCGTAAATGGAAGGAGGACTTCAAAGAGGCCCTGAATAGTACAGAGACTGAAAAAGGAGAAAATGTAAGATTACAAAGAAAAACTTAAAACTCAAAGAAGAAAATTTTAATTTGACAAACGACGTCAAGGAAAAAAATGAAAAGCTGCACGAGCTTAAAGAAATAAATAGACTTTTGGAAGGTGAGAAGTTTGAAGCAGAGCACCAACTGCAGAACCAACTGCAAGGTCTGCGTACGCACCTCGAGAAGGCCGAGGAGAAGCACAAACTCTGCAGGAAGACAATCTGCAGGCTGTTAAAGAAATTCAAATGCTGCAGGAACGTCTGATTACCCAGTATGTCCCTGCAAAGCAGCATGAGAAACTGAAGGCTACCCTGAGCGTCACCAAAGCAATGCTAAAGGCCAAGCTTAGAACCCCGGTGATGCGGCACAAAAGGGAGCACAAGAAGGTCCAGAAACTGAAACGAGTAACTGTGGCCCAAGCAAAAAAGTTCATAGTGCTTCACAATGCAATAAAAATGTGGAAGCAAGCACAGAGAAGGCAAAGTACGCAGATAAATTCCCTGAGAAGAGACTTGCAAGACGCACTCAAACAGGTTGAGACTCTGCAGACCAGTAACTTACAGATTCCTCCAATATGGAAAAAGGTATTGGCTCTGCCCAAGCACCAGTATCCCACAGTAACTAATGCCCGTGAGGACAAGGGTACAGTGAGAGTTGGGGACTCCACGCACCTTCAAAACAAGATTACGAAGTTTGAGCCACCTAAGAAAGCACTAGCCAAACCTACAGCTGCCCAACAGGCAACAGACAGAGGTAGGAGTGCAGAATCAAAGCCAGAAGAATCCTTAGCTGAGGAAGCTGAAAAGATAGGATGTTCTCAGAAAGGGCGGTGGAGGTGCAACTCAGTCCTAAAGAAGCTGAACTGGCGACTCCGTTGTGTGGAGGAGGTGCAGAAAGACCGCTTCAAAAGCGGAAAACTCTAAGGGCTAGTCCTAACTGCTCTATAACTGTTGCCATACAGTTTGTCTACAAAAAGAGGAGTGCCCGACGCAACGGAAATCTCATGACCGCGCACTCTGTAAAAAGACTTACCTTGGAAAAAGTCCTCCTCGAGCGACTGAGGAGTGCTGATCTCAAGCACCTTCAGGAGGAGACAAAAATAAACTGGAGAAAGGGCTCCAATCCCAGCGGGACAGAGGGTTCTCTTCCACTCTCATTCAAATCACAAAGATCTCGAATGAGAGTGGAAGGATGGGCTTTGGCCGTGGTAAGCCCGAGCTTCCCATAAACAGGGGAGGTATGTAACAGGGGACTTATCCCTGTTCACAAATGTGCCGCTAATCCAGCAGTGTGGTGATTAACTGCTGGTAGGCAATTAACTAACGCCACCTGCCTGATTTAGATGGCTTAGAAAACCCTGTCTTTTGAGACAGGAAGTGAGACTCCTTAGCTCACACCTGAGCTGAATTTTGGAGACAGAGCAGAGATTCCTTAGTCCCCAATGGGGCTGAACCAAGGAAGGGCAGATGTCTTGAGCGACAAGCTGACCACAGGACAAAGGGGACAAGATTCTAACCTTGGAGCCTGACATTTTCTGTGCACACACGGGTGCGGTTCCAGGAGAGCAGAGAAGCTTCCCCTACAGCAGCCCAGCTAACAGATAAGACTTTTTCGTATAAGACTATTATCTAAGTCTGTGTATTGATAAATGTCTCCATGATTTGGGGCTGGTAAAGAGCCTAGCTAACCAACCCAGTCAGAGAGGGCTGAGCTACATGTGTAGATAGTCTCCAAAGCAGAGATAGATTTTCTTTGTTTGGCTCACTATTTCGCTTATGTTGATTTTTTTGCTGTGTTTTTAAGCGACAGGCACAATAAAGCCTTGTTATAATTTCACCTTACAACAGTCTCCATTGTGTACCTCTGCACATGTCCTCCTACAGTGCTAAGCGCTGGAGCTGAACACTACCCGGATTTGATCGGGTTCCTGAGGGTGGAAGACCTCAGATGATTGGAGGTACCAGCACTCTTCACCTTTTTTCAGTGGAGGTGCTGGCTTTGCGTGGCCGCTAAGGAATGTCTTCTGGATGAAGACCACAGAGTTGCCTTTGGTCTCCGGTTTCCTTTGTAGGTCGCAGCGGTGCGAAGTGAACCTAGAGATGGCATGTTCTCCATTGTTTGAGAGGCGCCTTCTTGGTGACTGGAATGGTAGCGGGTTTACCCAACTGCCCGGTCCGTCTTTGACGAGCTCCTTGACCGTTAACCTCAGGAATCCTCTATCTTTGTAACGTACGTGCTCACCACAATCCTGGACCGGACCGCGGGGCTGAGGTGGGATAGATATACACCGACCTTAGACCACGAAGCCTGATCCGGGTTGCGAATTCCGTGGTCATACATATCAGGGTCGGGACTGGAGAAGGCAGGATAATCCGTGGACAAGCCGGGGTCAGGATTGGAGAAGGCTGGGTAAACGATATTCATGCTGGGGTTCGGCAACAGGATGCTTGAGCGAAGGTGCTCCAACGAAGACAGGAACAGGAACGGGAAATCCAGTGCGTCAGCACAAAACAGCACCCCCTAGCCGGGTACAGCTGTGAGTAGTGGAGACCACTGGAAGCAGGAGATTGCAGCAGGTAACAGGAACGATGCAGGCCTCTGCAATGGAGAGTATGCAGCAGATAAAAGGAAGCACTGATGCAGGCCTCTGCAGGAGAGATAAGGGATCCAGTACATCAGCGCAAACAGCAACCCTAGCCGGGTACAACTGTGAGTAGTGGAGACCACTGGAAGCAGGAGATTGCAGCAGGTATCAGGAACAACGATGCAGGCCTCTGCAATGGAGAGTATGCAGCAGGTAAATGGAAGCACCGATGCAGGCCTCTGCAGGAGAGATAGGGGATCCAGTACATCAGCGCAAACAGCAACCCTAGCCGGGTACAACTGTGAGTACGTACAGCCCTGTAATCAGGATATTGCAGCAGGTATCAGGAACAACGATGCAGGCCTCTGCAATGGAGAGGATGCAGCAGGTAAAAGGAAGCACCGATGCAGGCCTCTGCAGGACTGGAAACAGGGCACAGGTACTGCAGACAGGACAAGAAACACTGAGGCTTCAGTGTAACCGCGACCGCGCGGTGGGGTCTGCCAGTAACAAAGAACTATGACAAGAAGGCCAGGCAGGCCAAACACAGGCTGTGGCAAACACAGTTACTAAAGAAAGTCTATGTCCAGCCCCTTCCTGGTGGGCGGGGCAGGAGTTAAATAGAACAGACAGCCAAGGAGAGAAATAGCTGCATAGGAGGCAGCATGAAGCAGGCTGCAGTCTAATTGCAGAAGCAGGTGATTCTTGATTGCAGGTTCAAGGAAGTGTTTCCTAGAAGCTGCAAGGTTCTGTAAGGACAAGGTTTCAGCAAAATCCAGGAGCGGATTCCTTACAATCTTCCATCGATGGTGTTTGCTTGTCGTCGTCCCTTGTGGTCTGGAACGCTGTGCACCCTAAGTCATTGGTGCATTCCACGTATTTTGGTGATCCGCTTTTGTGTCTCTTTGTTGACTGCCCTCAGGAGGTTGTTTTCTCCCTAGACATGACGAAGAACAGTCTTTTTTGTCCTTGTAAATCCCTTTGTGAAATGTCTCTGCGACTGTCCCTTTTTTGACATGTGAGAGGACAGTCTTTTTGCCACTATGGCTTCACCTGGAGGGCGCAATCTTTTGCGGCTATGCCAGCCGTGGCAGCTGGCTGCTTTGCCGCTTGGTATTCTGCGGAGAGGAACAACTGTACGTCTTAGCCGTACCATTGCTCGCGGGAGGATCGTCCGATTTGTTTATTGTCTTTTGGACGATCCCTTTGGTCACCTTTGGGAGGTTACTTTCTTCCTTCAGTGGAGTCGACTCATCATCCTTAGCTGTCTGGACTACTGAGCATCCTAGGCCATTGTCACATCCCTCTGATGTTGGTCTCGGGAGTATGACCTTGTCCCTTCTCTTCACTTGGCCTTCCTGTCACTTGGAGATGGCCAAGACACGGTTCGAAGAGAGATGTGTGTCCGCATTCTGTTATCACCATTCTGCGGGCGTTGACATAGTCAGGTTTGTGTCCTTTGTCAGTGCACACGTTGCCCACTATCACCCATCCTAGGTCAAGTCTTTGGGCGAATGGTGCATTGTGGGGTCCGTTACGCTGTTTACAGACTTTGTGCACCCTCAAGATGTCCCTACCGAGCAGCAGCAAGATCTTGGCGTCTTGTTCTACCGGCGGGATGTAGTTGGCTATTCCTCTGAGGTGCGGGTGATGACGTGCCACGTCTGGTGTGGGAATCTCGTCCCTGTTTGTGGCCATGAGGCTGCACTCGATGAGGGTGGGGAGAGCTATCTTCACTCTGTTATCTACTGAACGTATGACGTAGCCGCTTGCTCTTCTCCCTGTTGTCTCAGTTGACCCTGCACAGGTTCTGAGGGTGTAGGGTGAGGCATTGTCTTGTGAGTTGAATAAGTTGAAGAATTCCGTCTTCATCAATGATCTGTTACTTTGATCGTCGAGGATTGCATACATCCGAATAGCCTTCTCAGGTTGTCCCTGGGGGAACACTGCGACAAGGCATATTTTGGAGCAGGATATTTTGTCACTTCCTTGTCCGCAAACCTCGGTGCGCTGAGACGTGACAGATGTTGGGTCTCCTTCTCCTTCCTCCCCGCCATGCTCTGCTATGGGGGATGGGTTGTTGAGTTGGTGGGGTGTCAGCGCCTCTGGATGTAGCAATGTTATGTGCTTGTCACTTTTGCACACTGCACATTTGATGTCTTCTTTACAGTCTCTGGCTAGGTGAGTCGTGGAACCGCAGCACCTGAATCAAACTCCGAATTCTCTGAGTAACTTCTTGCGTTCCTCTAGGGACTTCATCCTGAACCCAAAGCACCTGTTAAGTGGGTGTGGCTTCTTGTGTATGGGACATTCCCTGTTTGGGTCCCTTGGTTCCTCGTCTCTGGCAACCGACTGATCGGGAGTAGTTTGGGTCGTGGGGGGACACGTCCGTCCTGAGGACCGAGATAGGTGTTTGAGTGTTACCGTATCTCGCCACTGGTCTATCATTCCTCAGGATGCTTGCACTGTATGTGGTTTGCGCACCCAAGATGAAACTGGGATCGTTCCTTGTCCTTGCCGCTTCGCGGATGAAGCTCAAGAAGAATGAGAAGGGGGGGAAGGCGACTTGCTTCTCCCTTTTATATTTGGAGCCTTGTGAAATCCATCTTTCTTGGAGGTTGTAAGGTAGCTTCTCCAAGATGGGTCTCAATCCACGAGCCGAGTCTACGACGTTGGGACCTGTCAAGGAATGGTCTGTTCTCGCAGACTGCAGCTCCTGTAGCAGGTCCTCGAGTTCTAGTAACTTCGAGTAGTCTTTAGCTGTAATCTTGGGAAAGCTGTCGACTCTTTTGAAGAGCGCATCTTCGATTGCTTCGGGGCTACAGTAGCACTCTTCTAGCCTTTCCCATACTAGGTCAAGACCTACTTGGGGGTGGTTCACATTTGCCGCCCCGAGTCTCTTCGCGTGTTCCATGGATTCCTTTCCCAGCCATTTGGCTAGCAGCCTGAGTTCCTCCCTAGCTGAGACGCCCAGGCTCTTGATTGCGTCCTTGAACGCGAACTTCCACATACGGTAATTCTCGGGACAGTCATCAAAGTTGGTAAGTCCTGTTTGCACCAGGTCACGCCGGATAATGTACTTGGCCATGTCTGTCAGACCTGAGGCATCGGCCTGTTGGTCACGTTCTGAGGTAGTCGCTGGAGGGTCCGTGCGGTCGCCTCTTCCTTGGCGTGGACGTGTGATGACTGCTGGTAAGTGTGAGGGGCTGTGTTCTCCCGTGTGGTTGTACCTGGATTGCGAGCATGTTGTAGTGCATCCGTGTGCGTGCTGGCGTGTGGATCGCTGTGGCGGTCCCAAGTAGTGTGTACCCTTAAAGGAACAGCATCTTCTCCACGTGGACCTAGCAAGTCTTCGGTGTCTGAAGTCGCTCACGTCGTGTTGAGATGGTGCGCTGGTGTTTATGCTGAAGAGGCTCCTTACGTAGTCGTTGGTGCGTTGGACTGGATCCTCTGAAGCTATCCGTCTGTATGGTTGCTCCCTGCCGTCCTGTCGCGCTGCTGCTTCTAAGACTTCAGCTTGGGCTATGGCGGCGGCTTCCTTCTCTTGATTAAGTGCCTCTAGTTCCGCATCGAATTCGGCTTTCCTACGCATAGTGGCTGCGGCGGCGGCACTAGCGGCAGCTGTCTGCTCCTCCTCTTCTATGCGCGCTCTTTTTGCCTTTACGGCCGCCTCTCTCCGACCATATTCGGCCCTGGCACGTGTGGCCTCTGCGGTGGCTCGCTCCTTGGTAGCGCTTGCGCTGGATGCATTGGATTGCACTGATTTTGCTGACCTTGATGAATGCCTGGATGTGCTGGAGCGCTGCGATGCAGTTTCCAGCAAAAGGTCTTTTCTCTTACTCTCGGCTTCCGTGATAGAGGTTCGCACGCGGCTTTCACGTGTCAAGTCAATATTATGCTGTAAGTCTCTTTCTTGCAGGCTTTCGCCGATGTTTGCCCTGGTCAAGTAAGTGACGTATGCCTCTGACAGCTCTTGGTAGCGTGCGTGATCTATCTTAAATTGAGTTATTGCCTGTTCGAGCTGCTGTACATAATTGCCAGCGCCGGCGACATTGCGTATCCCAAGTGTAGTTGTTTCCCAGGCCAAATCTAATTTAGCGCGGTGCGCTTCAATGTCAGTTTCGTACTTTTCGCGGGCCTTTTGTGTCAGTGTGACTGTCCGTTTGGGCCTTGCCTCTGCCTGCGCCTGATGCAGTTGCGCAGTGGTCTCTGTGTCTGAGTGGTCACTCTCCTGCGTGATGTCTGGTGAGGATCTGAGTTCTGCCATGCTGTAGGTGTGTGTAGGCCTTTAGCCAGTGCGTGTGGCGTGCAGTCTGTTACCTGCGTCAGCGATGGGTGACTGTCTCAGATGATGCCGAGCGGTGTCCTGCAGCATTCAGCGTAGGGGTAGCTGTACTCACAGGTTTTCGGTGGCTCTGACCCATGTCCTGGCAGGTGTCCGGTGGCGTGGCCCCTGGTGGCGCTAGCCGTGGGGACGTGCACAGGGGTAGGTGAGATGGTAGCTCCTCGCTATGGAGCTGTGCAGAGGGTGAACTCAAACAGAAAAAGGCGATTAAAGTTCTGTGTAAGATGCACAGTCTGTCTGCAGCGCTGCTGCCTTGTGTGAAGTTGCAGGCTCTGTGAGCAGTGTAAATCTGCTTGCTTGTTTGTAAGGCTGCAGTGCAGTTTGCTGTATAAAGCCTGCTGCCCTGTCTGGCAGTGTAAAGCTGCTTGCTTGTCCTGGGGTGCAGAGACTATTCTGTATTAGCATAAAGTCTTTGAGTAGCAGCTCCTGTTTGATTCCCCAACACACGGTCTCTGTTTTACTTTCCTGGAACCAGTTTCACGAATGATGTATGAATGATTCCAGTTAGCTTAACTCATGCCTTCCCTCTTCCAAGCACAACAAGTCCTTTTGTCTTTCTTAATTTTATTGAGGGAAAATCACAGGAAGAAAGGGTACTTGCAGATGTAGGGGGGGTAGAGAGCGCTTCTCTGTCTGAAGTGCAGTGTATCAAGGAAAAGGCAGTGTAAAAACAAAGGCCTTGCTGGGGCAAATAGCAGGCAGTTACTCACTCAGAGTCCAGGGTGAAAAGGAAGTGAGGGGCAAGGGTCACACTAGAAGGGAAGTGAGACTATTCCAACTGTCAGCAAGGACAGGGGGGTAGGAATAGCCCACTCTCAGCTAGGAGAATAGGAGATTGCAGGCAACCAACACAGGCTGTGTAAACAACATGTAACAATAATGTTGCCTTTTCACATGCAGCTAGCTGCTGGGACAGGGAGAATAACAGGCAGCTAAACCAGGGAGACATGAATCCCGTGAGCTGCAAAGGGAGACAGAGAAATGTGGAATCTAGTTCCAGGACACACACATTGGCAGGCAGTCTCACACATTGGGCAGCAGTCTCACACATTGGGCAGCAGTCTCACACATTGGGCAGCAGTCTCACACATTGGCAGGCAGTCTCACACATTGGGCAGCAGTCTCACACATTGGGCAGCAGTCTCACACATTGGCAGGCAGTCTCACACATTGGCAGGCAGTCTCACACATTGGCAGGCAGTCTCACACATTGGGCAGCAGTCTCACACATTGGGCAGCAGTCTCACACATTGGCAGGCAGTCTCACACATTGGCAGGCAGTCTCACACATTGGCAGGCAGTCTCACACATTGGCAGGCAGTCTCACATATTGGGCGGCAGTCTCACACATTGTGAGAAAGTTTATCTTAGCGGGAGACAGGCATAGGGCTTATTTATTAGCTAGCGATCTCCTACAGTCCTGAACATAATGTGTCATTAGTCCAATTATTACCGGAACCTCTCCAGTAAAATTGCATTTTTGTATAAATCTCCATTACCTGGAAACTAAGGTTAAATGTGCTCATGTTTCCAGCCCAAGCTTACCTGCCTGACAATGTACTGTATATTCTCAGCGGAACGCGTCAGCTCATACATCTCCTCTGTTATGTTAAAAGCCAGTAAATTTTATGCAAAGCTTTTCAACTTTGAAAGGTTAAATGTCTTTTTTTATCTTAGCTTTTATGTGGAAACATATGGCTTTATACAGTCAACCAGTTTTGGATATCTTCCAATCTGGCTTATGCTCCTCCAGCTAAATGTCACAAAAGAGAGTTTTCTTTAGAAAAGGATGAGGAATGCTAGTCCTGCGTTCAGAAAGGAAACCCAAGGCTCAAAGCATTTGTACATGAAACCATCAAAGTATTAGTCACGAATAGAATGAAAATCAGGGTTTATATTCATTACAGTGCAAAAAAGTTTGAACTGATCATTTTTAGATCTACGCGAAGAGATGTTCTTTCACAGGCAGAGATACATGCACCGATGGGACCTGATAATGCATAACTAGTATATAAATGATGGGACAATGAAGAACGGCATAAAGTACCATCTTACAGAAACGATATTCTGCCCAGAGATAGATTGCGTTTTCTTGGGAATTTAATGGGAATGTTGGTGTAATTGTCATTCTTTTTTTTTAGGGGACTCTGCTCCAGTTTTCTGCCCAATTACTAAGCGATTTTCCTGTTCATGCTGTAGCCATCCTTTGGGACTACTATTTCAGTATGGGGATTAACGGCTTTCATGGGCTAACATGTGCTCCCCCAGGTTACTCCCC
>WSYH01008208.1:0-19298 GCA_036426205.1 Ascaphus truei
GACACAGACAGGAGGGAGCTATGGGACATGGAGTAGGTCCCTCCCCCCGCAGGGTGACACAGTGACACAGACAGGAGGGAGCTATGGGACATGGAGTCTGTCCCTCCCCCCGCAGGGTGACACAGTGACACAGACAGGAGGGAGCTATGGGACCTGGAGTCTGTCCCTCCCCCCGCAGGGTGACACAGTGACACAGACAGGAGGGAGCTATGGGACATGGTGTTTTTTTCCTGAACTTCTTTACTTTCCTAAACAAAGAACTGGAGGAAATTAAATTGGTGGAAGAAAAGATAGAAGAGATGCAGAAAGAAGTCGACGAAGACACCACAACTGTGATCCCCTCTGCGGTGTACGTGTGTGTGTGTGTGTGTGTGTGTGTGTGTGTGTATACAAAAGAGTCAGATAGCCCTGAAGAAGGTCCCTGTGACGACTGGAACGGAACGGAACGGTTGCTCTCTGTATGGATTTACCAATCCATTAGTCAACAACCCATTTTTCGTCTCCGTGACGTCAGTCTTGGGTACAGATCTGGGTGATGTATATATGTATATTTCAGAGAGTTAGATTGTTTGTCTGGCTATACAAATCCACACGCTTAACCCTAGAGCCACCAAACGTGGCACGCTATCTAATAGGATCAAAAGGAAGAGCGTAGGTGGGGTTTTGGTATGTTTTGTTCCCCTAGCTTTCATAATATATATATATATATATATTTATATACAGTATGTAATATATATATATAATATAGTATATATATATATATATAATATATTCTTAGATTGTTTCCTGTTTCCGTACAAGGGTTCAGCTGTAGAATATGTTCTTCCACTCCTTATGATGTCACGTGCCAGATATATAGCCTACCAGGTACAAACACCCAGTGGCTGACTTGCTTCGACAAATGGCGGATAGGAGGCAGCGGAGGAGACGGGCATCCCAGGGCAGCAAGGAAGAGGGTGGTTGTTATAGGGAGGGAGGGGAGGCCAAGATCAGGATCCACACAGGTTGGGGAGAGGGGTGGGGGTGTAGGGGCCACACAGTTGTATTGCTAGAACTTCAACAATCACCTTGCACTCTCTCTACTTTGGACACCGCCCCCCGGCAACACCGGGTTATACCGCTAGTATTATATGATGAAAGAAGGCAGGGCTTTAGGGTCAATGAATAAAGTGTATTACAAAACTATCAATGTTTCGGATCACAACAGGAACCTTTCTCGTCTTGATATACTCTCTTTCTACTTCTCTCGCAAATAAGATTTAACTGAATTCAAATTTCAGTGGTCAACAAGAAACTCCATATAGTGATAAGGAATAGGGCTGAATAATATATATATATCAGCCAACAAAGTTATTTTTAAATCCTGATCCTCCTCAGTATTCCCCATGTTTTTTCGGTTTTGCAGCCAGGATGTCACACAATTCCAAAGCTTCTCCCTGTAACTCCGGGTTCTCGGGCTTCTCCCTGTAACTCCGGCTTCTTGGGCTTCTCCCTTACCGTAACGCCGGCTGTCTGTTTCTCGGGCTTCTCCCTGTAAACCGGGTTCTCGGGTTCTTCTCCTGTAACTCCGGTTCTCGGGCTTCTCCCTGTACTCCGGTTCTCCGGGCTTCTCCCTGTAACTCCGGCTTCTCGGGCTTCTCCCTGTAACTCCGGCTTCTCGGGCTTCTCCCTGTAACTCCGGCTTCTCGGGCTTCTCCCTGTAACTCCGGCTTCTCGGCTTCTCCGGTACTCCGGTCTCGGCTTCTCCCTGTAACTCCGTTCTCGGGCTTCTCCCTGTAACTCCGGTTCTCCCCGGGCTTCTCCCTGTAACTCCGGTTTTCTCGGCTTCTCCCTGTAACTCCGGCTTCTCGGGCTTCTCCCTGTAATCCGGCTTCTCGGGCTTCTCCCTGTATCTCCGGGTTCTCGGGCTTCTCCCTGTAACTCCGGGTTCTCGGGCTTCTCCCTGTAACTCCGGGTTCTCGGGCTTCTCCCTGTAACTCCGGCTTCTCGGGGCTTCTCCCTGTAACTCTCCGGCTTCTCGGGCTTCTCCCTGTAACTCCGGCTTCTCGGCTTCTCCCTGTAACTCCTCCGGCTTTCTCGGCTTCTCCCTGTAACTCCGGCTTCTCTCGGGCTTCTCCCTGTAACTCCGGGTTCTCTGGCTTCTCCCTGTACCTCCGGGTTCTCGGGCTCTCCCTGTAACTCCCGGGTCTCGGGCTTCTCCCTCTCCGCTTACTCCTTGCTTCTCGGCTTCTCCCTGTAACTCCGTCTCGGGCTTCTCCCTGTAACTCCGCTTCTCGGCGGCTTCTCCCTGTAACTCCGGGTTCTGGCTTCCTCCCTGTACTCCGGCTTCTCGGGCTTCTCCCTGTAACTCCGCTTCTCCGGGCTTCCTCCCTTAACTTCGGTTCTCGGCTTCTCCCTGTAACGCCGGCTTTCTTCCCTGTAACTCCGGCTTCTCGGCGTCCTCCCTGTAACTACCCGCTTACTCGGGCTTCTCCCGTACTCCGCTTCTCGGGCTTTCTCCCTTGCTCCGGGCTTCTCTGGGCTTCCTTCTCCCTGTAACTCCGGGTTTCTCGGGGCTTCTCTCTCCCTGTAACTCCGGCTTCTCGGCCTTCTCCCTTTAACTCCGGCTTCTCTGGCTGCCTCCCTGTAAACTCCGGCTTCTCGGGCTTTCTCCCTGTACTCTCCGCTTCTCGTGGCTTCTCCCTGTAACTCCGGTTCTTGGCTTCCCCGTAACTCCGGCTTCTCCTGAACTCTCCGCCTTCTCCCTCTAACTCCGGCTTCCTGTCTTCGGGGCTTCTCCACCCTGTACTCCGCTTCTCGGGCCTTATCTCCCGTATACTCCGGGCTCGGATTCTCCCTGTAACTCGCGGTTCCTCGGCTTCTCGTACTCCCTTCTGGGCTTCTCCCTACTCTCCGGCTTCTCGTGCTTCTCCCTTACCGGTTCTGGGCTCCTTAACTCCTCCTTCTCCCTGTAACTCCGGCTTCCTCCCTGTAACTCCGGCTTTCTTCGGCTTCTCCTTAACTCCGTGCTTCTCGGGCTTCTCCCTGTACTCCGGGTTCTCGGGCTTCTCCCTGTACCTCCGGGTTCTCGGGCTTCTCCCTGTAACTCCGGTTTCTCGGGCTTTCTCCCTGTACCTCCGGGCTTTCTCGTTGCTTCTCCCTGTAACGCCGGGTTCTCGGGCTTCTCCCTGTATCCGGGTTCTCTGGCTTCTCCCTGTAACTCCGGGTTCTCGGGTCTTCTCCTGTAACTCCGGGTTCTCCCTGTAACTCCGGGTTCTCGGGCTTCTCCCTGTAACTCCGGCTTTTCGGGCTTCTCCCTGTAACTCCGGCTTCTCGGGCTTCTCCCTGTAACTCCAGTTGTCTGATGGATATAAAATATCTGACTTTATTTGTTGTTTTTTGTTTGTTTCCTCTATGTAGGTATTTGGCTCAGCTGTTCCATAAAGTTACCAAAGTGGATTGGGATTATAACTGTGACCCCACACTCATCAAAGGCAGTATCCTTTTGTCTTGTGCTGTTTCCAGTTTGTAACTATGTTTTGGGAATCTAACCCTCTTGCACACATCAGCTGTCCCCTTTAGACTTTAATAGGATCACTCTCTTACACACATTAGCTTCCTCTATAGACTTTAATAGGATTTTCCTCTTACACACATAAGCTTCTCCCATAGATTCTAATAGGATCACCCTCTTACACACATAAGCTTCTCCCATAGACTTTAATAGGATCACCCTCTTACACACATAAGCTTCTCCCATAGACTTTAATAGGATCACTCTCTTGCACACATCAGCTTCCACCATAGACTTTAATAGGATCGCAATCTTGCACACCAGTTACCCCCACAACTTCTCCACCAGAACTGACAATCTAATTTGTACCACCTAAGGCAAGCAGAGGTAACAAAATTACTAGACAGAGAGCCTCCTCCCACTTCAGCGGCTGGCGTTTCCTTGACCTTAAAAAAACCTCAGTCCACTACGGCGGCGAGATAGCCCAGCCCATCAACATCGACAGCACCCAGCACAGCCAAATATTTGTCAGCGACCACCTGTGGAGCCTCCTCTCCACCGACTGGTGAATCCCAGCGCGGTGCGGGCCTCGCCGACTCTCCTGCTGTATAAAATGTACCGTCTCATTTGCATATTCTCACCGCATGTGGGGGACACTCTGCCACCGCGACATAGCCAGAGGGGCCACAGATATCTACAATTCCCTATCCGGTTTGACCCTATTGGGCGCCAGAAAGACGTAGCTAATATGTCATGTGGGTCCGGCACTCCCAGGGGCTACGTCGTAATTTATACGTTCGTTTTTGTAGGGCAGAACTCCGTCATCCGGGACGGAGTGATTGTCACTTGGGTGGAGCCATCGGGTGGTCATCACGGGAGGAGCCATCATGCGATCATCACTTGGGAGGAGCGATCACGTGATCATCACTTGGGTGGAGCCATTGGGTGATCATCACGGGAGGAGCCATCACGTGAACATCACTTGGGTGGAGCCATCACGTGAACATCACTTGGGTGGAGCCATCACGAGAACATCACTTGGGTGGAGCCATCACGAGAACATCACTTGGGAGGAGTGACCACGCGGTCATCACTTGGAAGGAGTGACCACGCGGTCATCACTTGGGAGCATTTTTTGGGGATGGGTCAGGGGGAGATTATATTTGATCAGACTGGTTGTTTTCATACTTGACCAAACTTTACCAAACCAATGCAACCAAAATGAGTGTGAGAATGAGCGCTGTGTAAAAAAACAAAACAGTTCATTATTTTGTGACTGGATTTGTTGAGTGCGAGTTGGCCACCCTTTGAGTGCCGGACGGGTCACGGCCCCAGTAAGCCACGACCCCCTCCGGCTCGTTATCGCTTCGACAACCGGTGATGCAATGTAAGGGCAGGATGTCCTCCTCCCTTCCTCTCCTCTTCCTGCAAGGTGGCGTCCACAGGAGCGCAGCCCGCAAGCTCCCCTACAAAAACGAGAAGGCGGATTACGATGTCGCCCCGGGAGGGCCAGACCCCATGACGTAGTGTCTACGCCCCATGGCACCCCAAAGGGTGCGTTTAAAAAGAAATACATATATTCCCACCCAGAGTTATGAAGCAGGGGGCGGAACGGTGTGGATTTCAGCTCTGGGGACCCCCTGCTCCCCGAGTCACCTCCGCAGGTCATGCCGGTATCTCCTACATGTGTGAAGGTCGCGCGGGCCAATAGGAGGCCGCGTGACGGATGACATGGCGGCTTCCTATTGGTTCCCGTGCCACAGGAGATTGAAGCCTACGCGCTGTTCACCCAGCCGGCTAGCACTTCCGGAGGTCAGCAGCTCAGGATGCAAGGGGGTCCCCAGAGCTGAGACCCCCTGCTGCCTACTTGTAAGAAAAAACAATCCCCTTGGCGGAAATACTCTTTTTTTTTTTTTTTTTTAAAGCAGCAAAACATGCAAAATCCTATGTTTTTTTTAAATAAATAAGTTCTGTAGTATTAGATCATACAGTCTGCATGTTTTTTTTCAACTCCTAAAGCCATTTTTAATGTTTTTTTTTTAATGTACTCAGCATCCTTTAGCTGCTTATCGACCATTTACAAAGTCACATCCGCTTTCTCTTTTCAAGCAGGCTCCGTCACCCATCTTTTTTTTGAGCTCTGCCCTTTGGCAATAATGTATCACAAGCCGATCTGTTGCAGCCAGCAGTAGACTGCCTATTGCCGAGCCGAAAGCTGGAACAATAACGTGTTACATTGCAGCGGTAGCATTTCACAGACTGTAGCACAGAGTCAGAAGGGTAGCCATTTCGAGAGCCCCCCACAAGCAGGATATTGGCCCAGGAGAAGGGGTCGATCGGCAGCTTAGGCAATTATTTCTACTTAAAGCTACTTGTGTGCTGCATATATTAAAACAAACAGAAGGGGAAACCAGAACTCCCGCTTTAAGTATATATTTTATGAATTTAGAAATGATGGTTTTATCCCATGTCCGATTTTTGTTTTTAACTCCGTTCTCTTTTTTACACGGACGGGAAGAAGTGGGGACGTGCCGCGCTTTTTCCATCTCCGTGGAATCCACTGGTTCCCCCGAGATACATACGTGTGAAGGTAGCGCTGGGTACCGGTCCCTCCAGGGGAAACGAAAATGGCGGTTTTAATCTTCCACGGCCAATAGGAAGTCACAAAACGACGCTTCCCATTGATCCGCGAGGGGATTTAAATACCAAGAAGTATATCATGCACTCGGGCAGGAGTGGCCAACTCCTGTCCAGGATAACCCTACTTCAGCACATGTGGCTCAATCAGTTCCTACTTCAGCACAGGTGGCTCAATCAGGCAAGACCGAAACACCAATATTTACTAAACGAAGCCCCACGGCGGGCAATATTCTATTAACTGCCAAAGTACACAAGAACCTCCTGAACCCACCGGGAAGGCCGAGCATATCCGGGATAGGTTCACTTACAACGAATCTTACATCAGAATACGTGAACCAATACCTTCCAACCTATGGTTACTTCTTGAAAATCACACTTGAGAGAATAACAATCATTTAATACAGGCCGGCACAACTCCAGTCCTCGAAGGCGGCAAACAGGCCAGGTTTTCAGAATATCCCTACTTCAGCACAGATGGCTCAATTAGTGGCTCAGTATTGAACCAGCTGTGCTGAAGTAGGGAAATCCTGAAAACCTGGCCTGTTTGCGGCCCTCGAGGACTGGAGTTGTGCAGGCCTGCTTTAATACATAAATTGAAAAACATGACATGGGAAGATGAATATCGGCGGGTAACTGTAATGTGCAATTCTTCTCCACATGCATCCCACAGGCAAAAGGGGTAGAGGCTACGAGATACTTCTTAGAAAAACACGGTGTTTTTAGCTCAAACACAAACAGTTGTTTTTAGTAAATTCTATTTTAATTCATTTTATCCCACAACTATTTTATGTTTCAAAAAGAACTTTACATCCAGACTTGCGGGACAGCAATGAGGACGAGATTTGCTCCCTCAAACGCATATATGGATAAATGGGAGGAGGAGGTAATCTGGCACAATCACCCCTATGCCAAACATATTGTATTATGGACACGTTTCGTTGATGACATCTTGATTATCTGGAAAGGAACAAGAAATGTTTTAACTGAATTCTTAAATTATATTAACACTAATGACTTTGGTCTCGTTTTTAGTAGTGTGGTTGAAGATAGTCAAATAGCGTTCCTTGATTTGACATTATGTAATACTGGTATAGGACCCAATCTCGCTTAAATATATATAGGAAAGATGTCGACTGCAATGGGTAGCCCAATGCCCGTGGCAGTCATCATGTGATTTGTTTTAAACAACATTACCTCAGGCTAACTCATGCCGTTCCAAAGAAACCGTACTTTGGATTCTGACTTTGGAAAGAAGCAGAATGATTGACGAAAAGGTTCAAGGTTTAAGAACTATAAGACTGAACCGATTGATTCCTCTCTAGCTAAAGTGAGGAAAATAATGAACAGAGTTGAGATGCTGCAAAATAAAGAGAACAGCTTCCAGATTAAAAAAAAAAAACAGGATGTGAGGGTTATTCCCCGTTACAATACAGGAGCTTCATAAATATATAATATTTAAAAAAATTAATACTGGAACATATTAAAGGAAGGTGATATACTATGCAATGAGATCGCAGATAAGCCGGTCATCACGCATAGTTAGAGTAAGAATCTGGAAGATAGGGGTTGCATGCTCCAAGCAACCTCAGAACAGTGGAACCGTTCCATAATGATGCTCTGCGGAAATCAGCCAGGCCAGCGGGGCGGTTACAAATGTATCGCATCCTGGTGTTTAATACGGACTAACCTTAAAACTCGCCCCACAAATCAAGCATCCCAGTAGCCTGCACGCATGGTTACTGTCCCACAGTCACTCCTACCACCCATGGTGGCCAAGCACTGACATCTACTGCACTTACTCCCTCACCTGCTGTCTCTGCAAGTCTCCCACTTAGATTGTAAGCTCTTCGGGGCAAGGATTTCCTTTCCTATTGTCTGATTTTGCTGCGCTTATTGTATTATTATTCCCTGTACTGTATTCTTTGTGTCTGAGTACACTTTTGGCGCTATATAAATAAAGATATACACACATACATACGGGGTTGACGTGCGCATTTCTGGACACAAATGACCCTAAACAAATTAAATCCTGTAAAAATAGTCTATCGTTCCCTATCCCTACATGAATTGTAACTCTTAATTCGGGTTGTTTGTGTATTAACCCGTCCCTGCAACAGACAATTGTGTCGGTCGTACAAAAAGGAATCTCAAAATAAGGTTCCTTGAGCACAAAAAAAAAATCTGCTCTGGTTTCCAGAACCATGACATCTACACTTTGCCAAACGCCGTAACAAAAATCCAGCTCGCTTAAAGCTGCAGACCGAGCAATATCCTATATGTGTGTTTTGGTTTAAATAAATCTGTTCTGTACGATGAGAAAATACTTGTAGCATTTTGCGAAATAATAATAATACGTATTATTTGTTCAGAAAGATTCCAAAACTCCAGAAGAGGGTTTTCCGGTACAAATGAGAGTTGATGATACATTTGTGTTTCTGATGGTAATTCATAGCACAAAGGACTCCTTATTCACTCACATACGGCTTAGATGGTACTTGCATTGAGTGTGTGTCCTTGAAGAGAGTCCAGAGGAAAGACAGTGGGGGCGCGAGATTTTCCGGCGGGGGCGGCTACAGAGGTCCCGCGCTCTCCACCAAGGAATTTAAATGAAATGACGGGGGGGACCTCGCAAAGGCCTCTGCAGCTTCTCTTAACTGGTCTTCGGCGACGTGTCGCCGTGGTAACCTGCAGTCATGTGACGCTGCTGGGTCACGTGACACCCACGGCGTCATTTGACACCGGAGCGCGAGCCGGGGTGTGAGCAGGCAGGGGGGCGCAGGGTCAAAACTTTGCACGCCCCTGTTATAGATGACTAACTGTGCCCCCTTCCTGTCTCGTGGCTAAGGGCAGAGACATTTCAAACTACTGCAGAGCCCAATTTCCTGCAAGGCCTTGAAATTCTATAATTAAGCCAAACGTCTATCTGTTATATATTAATAGCCTCACTAGAATTCAACTTTCTTTGTTCCATATGAATTTCAAAACCTTAAAACTTTATTCTCATGCAATTGTCTTGATCTAAGTTCTCATTCATACATTTTAATATAATAAATGGATTTCTAACACATTTTTTTTTTAAACGGCTCTGAATTACATTTTGAATGTATAATAATGTAACAAGCATTTTTTTTGTTTCTATAGAAACCATTTACAAAGTCACATCCCCTTCCTCTTCTGAAACAGGCTCTTGGCACACCCCTTTTTGAACCCTGCCCTCTCTAGCAGGGCACCAGTTGACTGCCTGGTCACATGATCTTCCCCACAGAACTTTGCATCTTGGGTCCTCTTCTGCTGCACTGACAGCCATTTAGTGAACCCCCCCTCCGAGCCGAATCTTCGCCGACCGATGACAGGAGAACGGACCAATCGGCAACTTAGCTAATTACTTATCATTGTGTGGATTGTATTGCTGCAGATATTAAAGGGGGAACAATAATATTTTTAAAAAAACGGCAGCTTTGACTGCAGCTTGAACCTGGAAATTGACCCGGCTGCTTTTTTAAAGTTTTTACTAATACTACTTGTTATATGGACCAGCAGTTAACGTCACATTACAATAAATTATACTCCAGGGGTGCGTACAGTTTTTAACATGCGCGCCCCCCTCCCCCCTCCTGCTTACCTCCCTCCTCGGTTCCGGCGTCAAATGACGTCGCGGGGTCATTTGACGCCGGTTACCATGGCGACGCGTCACCGAAGATAAGGTAGGAGAAGCTGCAGAGGCCTCGTGCGGTCCCCCCCGACATTTAATTTAAATGCCTTGGGGGGAGAGCACGGGACCTCTAGCCGCCACACCCCCACCTAGAAAATCTTCCGGGCCCCCACTTTGCGCAACCCTGTATACAGGCATACCCCGCATTAACGTACGCAATGGGACCGGAGCATGTATGTAAAGCGAAAATGTACTTAAAGTGAAGCACTACCTTTTCCCCACTTATCGATGCATGAACTGTACTGCAATCGTTATATACGTGCATAACTGATGTAAATAACGCATGTGTAACAGGCTCTATAGTCTCCCCGCTTGCACACAGCTTCGGTACAGGTAGGGAGACGGTATTGCTGTTCAGGACGTGCTGACAGGCGCATGCGTGAGCTGCCATTTGCCTATTGAGCGATATGTACTTACTCGCGAGTGTACTTAAAGTGAGTGTCCTTAAACCGGGGTATGCCTGTATTCAGGATTTTACAGTCCGCTGACTTATTGTTACTTTATGTATTTATACGGCGTTCTTCATTTAGTTCGATATAATCCTCTTATCCAACATCAACTCTGTATCTACATGATGTTTGTGATTCAGTTCTCCTAGGGCCATTGTTTTTAGATTTGGGTTTATGCCGTGATCTAATTATTTATATCTATCCCTTATAATGTCTCTAATAGGGACACAGTCAGGTTCACATCTAGTTAGATTCAGTCTTATTAACCCTATTAATCTTATGATCCTATTAACCCAAGTCATCTATTAATTGGTCTTTATCTCAGTTTAATGTATTCAGGATATAGCCTCTCTCCTGTACAGCAGATGGTTACATTTGATTAATTACTCGTGATCATCCTGATCACCTACTGCCAAGTTACCATGATTAGAGGACATACTATTTAAATGAGACCGCTGCTGGGATTTCCCATCCAAGACTCCTGGGGAAGTGGGAAGAGCACCCACGAAACGCGTTGGGCACCAACGTGTCCTACTGCCAAGTTACCATGATTAGAGGACATACTATTTAAATGAGACTGCTGATGGGATTTCCCATCCAAGATTCCTGAGGAAGTGGGAGGAACACCCACGAAAAGCGTTGGGCACGAACGTGTCCTCATAACCGCGTATTCACTAGTCCGTTAAGGTTAATAATGGGATTTAACGTTACGTTAGTTAGGTCAGCCCTAAACTTGTGTCACATCCAGACCCTGAAATAGGGCTTTTATAGGGTCAGCATTATTTCCCTCTCCTATTTGGGGGTCTGGATGGGAGTAACCCCACAGTTAGGTATGATATAACTAACATAGCGTTATTTTTCTCCCCTCTCCTATTTCGGTCTGGTTGGGAGTAACCCCACGTTAGGTTATATAACTAACATATCGTTATTTCCCTCTCCATTTTCGGGTCTGATGGGATAACCCCACAGTTAGGTATGATAATAACTACATAGCGTTATTTCCCTCTCCTATTCGGGTCTGGTGGGAGTACCCCCACAGTTAGGTATGATATAATAACTATAAGCGTTATTTCCCTCTCCTATTTCGGTCTGGGTGGGAGTAACCCCACAGTTAGGTATGATATAACTAACATAGTGTTATTTCCCTCTCCTATTTCGGGGTCTGGATGGGAGTAACCCCACAGTTAGGTATGATATAACTAACATAGCGTTATTTCCCTCTCCTATTTCGGGGTCTGGATGGGAGTAACCCCACAGTTAGGTGTGATATAACTAACATAGCGTTATTTCCCTCTCCTATTTCGGGGTCTGGGCGGGAGTAACCCCACAGTTAGGTATCATATAGGTATGAGTCTGGATGAGAATAACACTAAGACACACTTAACATCACATTATTAGAAGATAACACAACATTATGCCACAAAACCATGACATTAGCCTGTGCTAACGAGATGTAGTTGAGACGCGGTTTTTGCACACAGTATAATTAGCTGTGAGGAAACACGTTAACCTCGGGAACACAAGGTCCGCTCCCATTTTATGTAACCTCATGGATTTAACTAGCTCTGTGAATCTATCCCCAAGTCGTTTATCCTTCACTTTCATAGTGTAGAGAACCAGTTCTCCATGTTTTTACATTTTAATGAAAAATAAGTCCTTTTGGGAAAAAGCTAAATCAGATCTAAATAAGGTGTGTTCTTTCAACACCAGAACTACTACCTGTACCAGGGGCGTGGCTATAGCCTGGGCAAAGCCCGGGGGTGTGAGCTTGTGGAGGCCCGCTCTCCCGCCCTGTTGGCGGCCCATCTCTCTCTCTTCTCCCCCAGATAGAGGCAGGCGGAGGGGGGGGGAGATGATCGTACGCGGCAGCCGAGGGCCGCCAGCGTTAAGCAGAAAAGCAGCCGGCGGAGGAGTTAGGCGTTCGCACGGA
Organism: Ascaphus truei; assembly: GCA_036426205.1. Taxonomy (NCBI): domain Eukaryota; kingdom Metazoa; phylum Chordata; class Amphibia; order Anura; family Ascaphidae; genus Ascaphus; species Ascaphus truei. The sequence continues at coordinate 12,225 of WSYH01008208.1, forward strand.
GGCAGAGCAGGACGGCTGGAGAGGAGCGCTCCACAGCGGTTCCGACCCAGAAAGTCTTTCTTACTTCCGCTGTCTACGCTACTACAGCACGCTCCTCCCCGGGCCGTCCTGCTCTGCCTCCGTGCAACTCCTAACTCCTCTGCCGACTGCTTTTCTGCTCAACGCTGGCGGCCCTTCGCCGCCGCCACGCACCATCATCTCCCCCCCCCCCGCCTGCCTCTATCACCAGCCTGTCCCACAGGTAGGCCTACTGGAGGGGGAGAGAGCTGGAGGAGGGGGAGAGAGCTGAGGGGGAGAGAGCTTATGGGTCCCTGAAAAAATGTTTGCCTGGGGGGACCGCGCATGTCTAGCTGCGCCACTGACCTGTACACAGCACCATCCTACAGAGGTTGACTACAGGTCCGGAATTGAATGCATGTTTACATCCCCCTCCCAGAGAGCGTTCAACACTGACAATTACCCAGGATCCCCTTGAGGTTGAAACCGTTTCTTTCAAATCAAGTGGAACTCCCTATTGTTCCGCGGCAGCAATCCTATCCGGAAGGCCCACGGTCCTTACCTGGAATATGGTGTACATTATACAGCCCAGCGGCCGATTCTTGGAGTATTCCGCCACTCGGAAAATATTAAGGCCCCACTTGTTTATGTTATCCAGTTCCTGGCAAAAAAAAAAGGAGAGAGGGTTACCGAAAAAAGGCATTAATTATCCATGGCTCACCCTTTCTTTCTTTTGTACACCGGTTATAACCGAATGGAGAAACTGGAAGAAAACGCCTGTATTTTAGGTGTTTAAGGCCCAGATACACAAAATGGCGCGAAGCTTGAGTACGCCTCAGCTCCGACACATATGTATGGGAGTAGGCGTGCTAAAGATTAGCGCTGTGTGTGTATCTGGGCCTAAGTGCCTTGTTGCCAATGTATCCTTACACGCTATAAATGGCATGCCTTTCCTTTGGTGCCTTAATATCATATTTATATATAATTGTTTGCATGTCAGGTCCAAAGAGCTTAGCCCAATTGTTTAATACATATCAAAATAGTTTGCTTTCTACTAGAACAGTCCTAGGTCTACCCTGTCTTACCTTGCTCAGTCTTACCCTACCCTATCTTACCTTGCTAAGTCCTACCCTATCTTACCTTGCTCAGTCCTACCCCATCTTACCTTGCTCAGTCCTACCCAATCTTACCTTGCTCAGTCCTACCCTATCTTACCTTGCTCAGTCCTACCCGGGAAATAACGCTATGTTAGTTATATCATACCTAACTGTGGGGTTAGGTATGATATAACTAACATAGCGTTATTTCCCTCTCCTATTTCGGGGTCTGGATGGGAGTAACCCCACAGTTAGGTGTGATATAACTAACATAGCGTTATTTCCCTCTCCTATTTCGGGGTCAGTGTGGGAGTAACCCCACAGTTAGGTGTGATATAACTAACATAACGTTATTTCCCTCTCCTATTTCGGGGTCAGTGTGGGAGTAACCCCACAGTTAGGTATGATATAACTAACATAGCATTATTTCCCTTCTTTTCCTATTGTGCTCTACGCTGGCCGTACTCTGTATTGTGTTACACGCTGGGTATACTCTGTATTGTGCTATACGCTGGGTATACTCTGTATTGTGTTATACGCTGGGTATACTCTGTATTGTGTTACATGCTGGGTATACTCTGTATTGTGTTACATGCAGGGTATACTCTGTATTGTGTTACACGCTGGGTATACTCGGTATTGTGTTATACGCTGGGTATACTCTGTATTGTGTTATACGCTGCGTATACTCGGTATTGTGTTATACGCTGGGTATACTCTGTATTGTCTATACGCTGGTTATACTCTGTATTGTGTTACACGCTGAGTGTATTCTGCATTGTGTTATACGCTGGGTTTACTCTGTATTGTGTTATTCGCTGGGTATACTCTGTATTGTGTTATACGCTGTATATACCCTGTGTTGTGTTATACGCTGGGTATACCCTGTATTGTGTTACACGCTGGGTATACTCTGTATTGTGCTATACGCTGGGGATACTCTGTATTGTGTTACACGCTGTGTATACTCTGTATTGTGCTATATGCTGGGTATACTCTGTATTGTGTTACACGCTGGGTATACTCTGTATTGTGTTACACTGTTGTCTCCCCTACTGAAATCCCTCTCCTGGCTTCCGATCAAATCCCGCATCTCACACTCCATTCTCCTCCTCACGTTTTAAAGCTTTACCCTCCTCTGCCCCTCCTTACATCTCACCCTAATATCTCACTATTGCTAGGGGCAGAGGAGGGTCTTATCGTGGAGATATTAGGGGGTGGATGTAAGGAGGGGCAGAGGAGGGTATAGTGAGATTATTAGGGTGAGGATTGTAAGGAGGGCAGAGGAGGGTATAGAGAGATATGAGGGTAGTAGTAAGGAGGGGCAGAGGGGGTATAGTGAGATTAGATGATGGATTGTAAGGGAGGAGCAGAGGCAAAGTTATAGTGAGAATATTAGGGTGATGTATACGGGGGTAGAGAGTTCCGAGGTGGTTATCATGGTGAGATATTAGGGTTTGAGATTGAAGGAGGGGCAGAGGGGGGTTAGTGAGAATATAAGGGGGTGAATGAGTGGCGTTAAGTGTATTAGGGAAATGTGAGGCAGGAGGGTGGTATAGTGGATATTGAGGGTTGAGATGTAGGAGGGGCAAGGAGGCGTTATAGTGGATATTAGGGTGATAGAATATAAAAAAATGTGGGCAAAGGAGGGTATAGAGCTGTATTAGGGAGATTAAGAGGGGCGAAGGAGGGGCCAGCGGTTATAGTGGATATTATGGAGGTGACGATCTGTACGGAGGGGACAAAGCAGAGGGTTTTTGTTAGGAGATATTAGGTTGAGTTGTTATGAGGCGATGGATGCGAGGCGTGGGTTATAGGTGAGACTAGTTAGGGTCGGTGATGTAGGAGGAGGCGACTTTTTATACTTGTCAAAGTTATGTGCATAGTAGAGGATGATTAGGGTTCGTGCGATGTAATGAGGCCGAGAGTGTAAGTGAGAATAGGTAGACGGAGGAGGCAAGAGGAGGCGATCTATGAGATATTTAGGGTTGAGACATTTGGAGGGGATGTATGGGGGGTATAGTGGATATGAGGGTGAGATGTAAGAGGGGCAGGGGAGGAGTGTTATAGTGAATTAGGTGTGAGATGTAAGGAGTGGGCAGAGGAGGGTATATGTGAGATATTAGGATGAGATGTACGGAGGGGCAGCAGGAGGGTTTTTATATAAGGTATCTTAGGTGAGGTATGTAAGGAGGGGCAGAGAGGCTATAATAGTGAGATATGAGGGGTGGATGTAAGGAAGGTAGCAGAGGGAGGGTATAGTGACTATAGGGTGAGATGTAATGGGGAGCAGAGGAGGGTATAGTGGACATATTATGGTGAGATGTAAGGAGGGGCAGAGAGGTATAGTTAGATTTGGGTGAGATGTAAGGAGGGCAGAGGAGGTTATGGTATTAGTGAGTAGGAGGGCGAGGGGGAAGTGAGATATGAGGGGTGAGATGTAAGGAGGAGCAGAGGGGGGGATAGTGAGATATTAGGATGAGAGTAGGTAAGGAGGGCAGAGGGGGTATAGTGAGATATTAGGTTGAGATGTAAGGAGGTGGCAGAGGAGGGCCTAGATTGAGATATTAGGGTGAAGATGGTAAGGAGGGGGCAGAGGGGGATGTTAGATATTAGGGTTCTATGGTAGATGAGCAGGTGGTGTGGTCATAGGAGATATGGGGTGCGGGATGTAAGGAGGGGCAGGGGTTTATAGTGAGATTAAATAGGGGCTGAGCATGTTAAGGAGGGCAGAGGTGGGATTAGTGAGATATTGGGTGAGATTAAGGCGGGAGGTAGGAAGAGGATGTATAGTGTGAGACTATTAGGGTGAGATGTAAGGAGGGCAGAGTGGTGTATAGCTGGGAGATATTAGGGTGAGATGTAAGAGGCAGCAGGGGGGGTATGTGAGATATGAGGGTGATATGGGTGGGACGAGAATGTAAGGAGAGCAGAGGAAGTATAGTTGAGAATTAGGATGAGATGTAAGGAGGGTACAGAGGGAGGATTAGTGGATATTAGGGTGAGATGTAAGAGGGGCAGATGAGGAAGGGAGATATAGGATGGATGTAAGGTAGGAGGCAGAGGGGGATACGTGAGATATTAGATTGAGAACGTTAAGGAGGGGCAGAGGAGGGTTAATAGTGAGAATTAAGGGGTGAGAGACCGTATGGAGGGCGCAGGGGATGGTATAGTGAAGATAGTAAGGATAGAGTTAAGGAGGGGCATGGTGTAAATAGGTGAATGTAAGGAGGGGAGGGATAGGGTGAGGGTATATAGTGTGAGTATTTAGGGGGCATGTGATAAGTGAGATAGGGCAAGATGAGTATAGAATCAACTAGTGAAGACTATTAGGGTGAGATGTACGGAGGGCACGACAGTGTATAGTGAGCATATATAGGGTTAGATGTAAGAGGGCAGAGGAGTGGTATAGTGGAGATATTAGAAGTGTGAGATGTAAGGAGGGGCAGAGGGAGGCTATAAGTGGAAAGGGGAAGTATGAAGTGCAGGGATAGTGAGATTATATAAGGGCGGTGTGGAGAAGGCAGAGGAGATGGAGTGGAGATATTAGGGCTGAGATGGTGTAAATGGGGAGGAGGCAAGAGGAGGGATAGTGAGATATTAGGTGAATAGTAGATGGGAGGGTTAAGGAGAGAGGGCAAGAGGAGGGGAAGGGAACTGGAAGGGATATTAGGGTGAATGTAAGTTGAGGGGCGAAGGATTGGATGGGTGATTATGAGGCAGAGATAGAGAGTTAAGGGTGAGATGTAAGGAGGAAGAAGGAGGGTATAGTGAGATAACTTAGGGTGAGATGTACAGGAGGGTCAGGAGGGGTTGATATTGAGAATTAAGGGTGAGAATGTAAGGACGGCAGGATGGGGTGTATATGTGGGTAGATGTTAGTAGGTGGAAAGAGTTAGAGATTGTAGAGTAGATGAGGAGGAAGAGGGAGGGTATAGTGGAGCATATTAGGGTGAGATGTAAAAGGAGGGCGCAGAGGCAGGTTATAGTGAGGATAGTAGTAGGTGTAGATGTAAGGAGGGCAGAGGGGGTTATAGTGAGCATATTGAGGTTGAGATGAAGGAGGGGCAGCGGACGGGTATAGTTGAGATTAGGAGAGATAAGGAGGGGGCATATAGAGGAGGTATAGGTTCGTAGTAAAATGTGAGATGTAAAGGAGGGGCAGATGGGGTTAAGTGAGATATTAGAGTGAGATAAGGAGGGAGGAGGGGGCGTAATAGTGGAGATATTAGCAGGGTGAATTATAAGGATGTCAGGGCACAGAGGAGGTAGATTATTAGGTGAGATGTAGGTGAGGTTGTGCATAGCTGTTAAGGAGGGGCAGAGGGGGATTAAGTGAGAATTAGGTGAGATGTAAGGAGGGTCCCAGAGGGGGTATAGTGAGATATTAGGGGAGGTAAGGAGGGCAGCCGAGGAGGGTATAGTGAGTATTAGGGTGAGATGTAGGACAGGGGGCAAGAGAGTGTTAGTGGTATATAAAGGTGAGAGTAAGGGGGGGATGATGTTAGTGAGGTAGAGGGGGCAGAGGAGGGTTATAGTGAGATATTAGGGTGAGATGAAGGGAGGGGCAGAGGGGGCGTGTATAGTGAGAGTATTAGGGTGACGATGTTAAGGAGGGCAGAGGAGGTTATAGGAGATATTAGGGGCTGATGATTGTAAGAGAGGGGCAAAGTGGTATAGGTGAGATAGGTTTAGTGGTTCGATGTAAGGAGGCAGAGGAGGTTAGTGAGATATTAGGGGCTGAGGTGTACGGAGGGCCAAGACGGAGGTGATGTGAGATATAGGTGAGATGTAACGGAGGGCAGAGGAGGGTTATAGTGAGATATTGGGTGTAGATGTAAGGAGTGGAGGCAGAGGAGGGTTTATAGTGAGATATTAGGTGCGAGTGTAAGGAGGGAGCAGAGGGGTATAGGTGAGATATTAGGGCTGTAGATGTAAGGGGGGCAGAGGGAGTATAGTGAGGATATGAGGGCTGAATGTAAGAGGGCAGAGGGATGGGTTAAGTGAGATATTAGGCTTGAGGAATGTAAGGAGGGCGGATGGTGGTATAGTGGAGTATTAGGTAGATGAGATGTAAGGAGGGGCAGAGGAGGGTATAGTTAGAGATAGTAGTTAAGTGAGCTGTAGGAGGAGGGGCGGGGGTATGCTGCAGATTAGGGTGAGGTGTAAGAGGGGCAGAGGAGGGTATAGTGAGCTTAGGATGATTGTAGGAGCTGAGGAGTGTATAGTGCTTTAGGTGTGCGGATAGGAGGGGAAAAGTGTATAGTGTAAGATGAGGGCGGAGATGTAAGGAGGGGCAGAGGAGTGGTATAGTGGTAGATTGTAGTGGTCAGGAGTATGATAAGTGAGATGGGCAGATAGGATGGGTAGAGGTATAGTGATGAGATTGGGTAGATTGTAAGGGAGGGACAGAGGAGTGGTATAGTGAGAATTTAGGTGAGAGTGAGATGTAAGGAGGGGCAGATGGGGTATGTGAGATTATTAGGGTGAGGGTGTAGAGTGAGCAGAGGCTGGGTTATAGTGAGAGTATTAGGGTGGGTGTAAGGAGGGGCAGAGGGGGGTTATAGAGATATTAGGGTGAAAGGTGGTAAGGAGGGGCAGGGAGGTATAGTGAGAGAGGGGGAGATGTAAGAGGGGAGAGGTGGTTGTAGTGAGATATAGGGTGAGGTGTAAGGGGAGCAGAGGAGTATATGTGAAGATATAGGGTGAGATGTAAGGAGGGGAAGAGGAGGGTATAGTGAGAGATATAGGTGAGGTGTAGGAGGGACAGAGGAGGGTCGGGGTATAGTGAGAATTGGGGCGATGTAAGGAGGGGCAGATGAGGTTTATAGTGAGATATTAGGGGGAATGTAAGGAGGGAGAGGAGGTTATCGTGAGCTATTAGGGTGAGGTGTAAGGAGGGGCCAGAGAGAGGGGGGTTATGAGTGAGATATTAGGTGAGATGTAAGGAGGGGGCAGAGGCGCAGGGCCGCTTATTATT